>ML781594.1:200663-212010 GCA_009831015.1 Picea engelmannii | reverse complement strand
ACAGTTAGAGAGTTATGGCCATGAGAAGTTGGAGACCCCAGGTTTGGGTAATGGACCCAAGTTTGTTTGATGGATAACAGTATGAGTTATGATATATTTTCAGATAATACTATTCTATATGGATAGTACATGTCATTCCATTTATTGTGGTATGTGAAACTTCACATAACTCCTCACGATTTGAGATTTATGGCCTTACGAAGTTGGAGGACCCTCATATGTCATCTAGAAGCCCCAAAAGGTCAAAGTAGTCAAAGTGGTTTAAGAGATTTTAAAAGGGTAAATAATAAAGTGAAGTAATGAGTGTATTATAATTAAAAGTGAATACAAAATAAATTATTTCAATAATAAATTTAATGGAGAAATTAGAAGTGGGTTAACCCTAAAATAAGGAAAGTGGGGCCAAGTGACCTAGAAGATTTTTTTAAGGAAGCTACTTGGAGAGTATAAATAAGAGGCAAGGCTCTCTCATTTTAATCACACTTGTGAATATTGAATATCTATATGTGTCTGAGGTAAACCAGGATATATAAGCCTAAATTTTGAGGGAAGGTGAAGAAAAGAAGGCCGAAATGCAAGGAAGGATAAATTCTTTTGATGGTGCTTTCTAAGGTATGTTATTTACAGGTCATCTCACCATTTTCTCTATAAATTGTTTTCTATAATGATTCCAATAGTGAAATTTCTATTCCATTGAGAAAACATATCCAATTATCTGTGGTAAGATATTCATCTTGTGGGTCATTTTATTTTTGGAGTTACACTTCGTGGAAAATAGGGTTTGTGGCTTGTCCTGAAACTAGTAAAAAACAAGTGTTTCGGGTAAAAACGTCATAGCATATTCATAACAGATCCAAATTAAATGAAACCAAATGTGTTGGTTAGGGTGAAGTTTGTAGTATGCTTTGTAACAATTTTAGATCAATTCATAAAATATTTTGTGCGGGGCATGTTCTACAAGGTCTCTCTCTAGAATAAGCCAGAATTCAATAAGGTATGCCATTTTTCCTATAACTCCTTTTCTAAGAGGTTCCAAGTAGTGACACCTGGAGGAATTGTATGAAAAACACTGAAGAACATTGTGTATTAGTTTCAGATCTTTATACATTACAATTACAAAGTTATGAGTTGACTAATCCAAAACTAGGCATGTGAGACTAAGGAAAAGTTTGATGAGAATGCTAGTCTCTTGTTGTTGAAGTTAAGGAAGGCTTGTAGGAATGTGATCATATACACTAGGTCTATTACAGATCTAAAAATCAGATTTGGATGATGAAATTGATCAGGACTTTTGGTTGAGGTACATGTTGAGTACATGGTTGAGACAAGTAGTTGATGAGTTGGCACATACATGAGGTGTATAGTTGATGATGTTGGTACATATTGATGAGTCATAGGTGATGAGTAGTTGACACATGATTGGTACATACTTGGTACATGGTTGGATGCACTTGTTTATGGTACAGGTTGATTAAAGTTTATTTGGTACAGGTTGGTGCATGGTTGATGCACTTGTTTATGGTACAGGTTGATTACAGGTTGAGGTACAGGTTGATGCATGGTTTGATTTATTGGTATGATTTACAGTGGTATATCTCACAGTGACAAATTTTCACCATTACTTGAGACCTATTCCATTGGATTCATCGCTTCGTGCTTATCACATTCATTCATATCATTTTTTCGGCCAAAATGTTTTTACCCCGCCTGCCCCTTTTCAACTTCCTCATCCTCATGGCCCATACTCGTAGCCAAGACTTGGAATATTTCTTCAAAACCTTGCAATTTAGTCTCATTGAGACCCAACAAGAAGTGAAGCAACTCAGTGCCAATGTTTCCGCCATCAATACAACCATGCAGTCCTCAATGTGGGAAATCAAACAAGACCTCACCACCCAGCTTGAATCAGTCTTTTCAGAACTCTGCACCAAAATACATATCCCTACAGATAAACCTTCCTCTTCCTCACCTCCACATACTGAGGGTGACCATTCCTCTCATTCCCATACCTTGCAGAACTATCACTTTCAACATGACCTACGCCTTTTGCAGGTGGATGTGACCAAATTTGATGGCTCAGACCCCACTGGTTGGGTAACCCAAATGGAACATTACTTCTCTTTATACAGAATTACATATGCCTTGGCCAAACTCTGGTATGGTGTTCTCCATCTAGATCAAGAACGTTGACAATGGTGGCAATGGAGAAAAAATTCTCATCAAGGGTATATTGCTTGGACACACTTTGTGGCAGATCTTTATGAATGCTTTGACACTGACACCAACCATTTGGGATGTTTGACAAAGATGAAACAATTAGGAATAGTGGAAGACTTTATAGCTTCCTTTGAGCGCCTGGCTTTTAGAACAGAGGGCATATCTGATGCCTTTTTCCAAGAGTGTTTTATCAGTGGCCTCAAGGATGAAATTCGAGCCCATGTCCTCCTGGCTTGGCTTGAGAGTTGGGTGGAGGCTACCAAAAGAGATAAATAAGAACAAGAGTTGGGTTATGTCTGTTCAAAACCACAAACCCTCCTTTATCCCTCACCCTAAACTAGTAAATCCCACTACTCCCTCTACTTCACTAAAGATCCAAAAATTGACCAGGGCTGAAATGGATGAAAGCCAACTCAAAGGACTTTGTTATAACTGTGATGCCAAATATTTCCCGGGCCATAAGTGTAAAGAACAAAATATTTTTATGGCCATCTCTGAGGAGATTTCAAAAGAAGATCAAGAAACTCCCTCTGTGTCTGAGTCACCTAAATCCACTAACATAACCCCTCCCTCATACCCTCCCAAAGTAAAACCGATCATTTCCCTCAATGCTCTCACTGGCTTCTCCACTCCCCAAACCCTCAAGCTAATCGGTTACATCAAGCATCAAAAGGTCACCATTCTGGTTGATAGTGGCAGCACCCATAACTTTATTCATCGCCGCATTGCCCAAGAAACTCATTTCTACATCCATGCCGTCAATCATTTCCAAATCATGATTTCCAATGGTGGTTCCATGAAATGTGGAGGGAATTGTGAAAATGTGCGTCTCCAAATTGGTGACTACCACTTGAAATCCCATATGTTTTCTATCAACATGGGAGGTTATGACATTGTGTTGGGTGCAGATTGGCTAGGGACTTTGGGTCCCATTCTCATGGATTTTAAATAATTAACCATGCAATTCGACCAGGAGGGGCACCAATATAAGTTCCAAGGCATCACCATTGGTTCACCTGAGATCATTATTTTCCATTGCATGGAAAAACTGCTCAAAAAGGGTCATTCTGGTGTTATCTCCCAACTCAATGCCATACAAGCAACATAGACACCCTCGGTACCACAAGACCTCCAAGCCATCCTTTCTAAACATTAATTGGTATTTTCCACTCCCCAAGGCCTCCCTCCTTCCCACAGTGTTCATGATCATTCCATTCCCCTTGTACCCAAAATCCTTCCTCCCAATATCCATCCGTATTGTCACCCTTTTTCCCAAAAAAATGAAATTGAGAAAATGGTTCAGGAACTCCTTAATGCAGGCTTTATCTGCCCTAGTACAAGCCCCTACTCATCTCCTATGGTCATGGTCCTGAAGAAAGAAGGTTCTTGGCGAATGTGTTCTGACTTTCGTGCCCTCAACAAACTTACCATCAATGACAAATTCCCCATTCCTATCATTGATGACCTCCTAGATGAATTGAGTGGCACCCAATTCTTCACTAAACTGGATCTCCGTTCAGTCGACCACCATATACATATGAAAGAGGCAAACATTCCCAAGACTACCTTTAGAACTCATGAGGGCCGCTATGAGTTTTTGTTCATGCCCTTTGGCTTGTGTAATGCCCCCTCCACCTTCCAAAGCCTCATGAATCATGTCTTCCATCCTTTTCTCTGCCATTTTGTCTTATTTTTCTTTGATGATATCCTCATCTATAGAAAAACCTAGACAGACCATATTTCTCATGTGAATCGAGTTCTCCATCTACTCTCTCAACACCAACTTTTCCTGAAACAGTCTAAATGTGCTTTTGGCGCCTCATAAGTAGAATACTTGGGTCATCTGGTTGGCAAAGATGGCATCAGGGTGGATCCTAAAAGGATTGAAGCTATGCAAGACTGGCCTCACCTAAAGACTCTTAGGATATTTCATGGATTTCTAGGCTTAATAGGGTATTATTGCAAGTTTGTTAAGAATTATGGGAAGATTGCAACACATCTCATTGCTCTCCTCAAAAAGAACTCTTTCACTTGGACTCCAACCACTGCTCAAGCTTTTTAGACCTTGAAGATGGCCATGTGCACCACCCCAGTCCTCTCCCTTCCCGATTTCACAAAGATCTTTGTGTTGGAATGTGATGCCTCAGGGAAAGGAATTGGTGCTATCCTTATGCAAGAGGGTTGAGCTTTGGCCTTTACCAGCAAGCAACTATCTGAAAGAAATCTAGGCAAATCCATCTATGAAAATGAAATGTTGGCTATTTTTCATGCCGTGGATCTGTGGCGTCCTTATCTATTGGGGAAACATTTCCAAATTAGGACAGATCATCAAAGCCTCAAGTATTTTCTGGAACAATGCATTTCCTCCCCAGATCAACAAAAATGGGTGACTAAAATATTTAGATATGATTATGAGATCATGTATAAGAAAGGCAAAGACAATGTGGTTGCGGATGCACTTTCCCGAAAATATGAAGATGAAGGATCCCTTTTTTCTCTTTCATTCATTGTACCAGATTGGCTCCAAGCCATTCGCCAGGAATGGCTACAAGATCCCAAAAGTTTGCAGTTGATCCACCAATTACAGTCCAAGGCTCCAGCTTCCCCAGGATACTCTTGGCTCCATGAGGAAATTTGATACAAATTCTGTTTGTATTTAAGTAAACAATCAAAGCTCAAATCCACCATACTTTCTGAGTTTCATGCTACACCCATAGCAGGGCACTCCGGGTTCACCAAAACCTATGACAGGGTCAAATGTTCCTTTTTCTAAGATGGTATGAAACAAGACATTCGTAATTTTGTAACTAAATGTGATGTGTGTCAACACAAGAAGGGAGAAACAGTCAAATCCTCGGGCACACTACAACCGCTCCCGATTCCACCTACTATTTGGAAGGATATCTCTATGGATTTTATTACCGGCTTACCAAAATCAAGAAATAAATCCATCATCATGGTGGTTGTTGATTTCCTTTCCAGGTATGCTCATTTCTGGGCCCTTCAACACCCATTTACAACGTCCACAGTGGCTCAAAAGTTCATGGATTAGGTCTTCAAACTTCATGGCATGCTGCACTCTATTGTTTCTGATCGCGACCCAAATTTCACAAGCAATTTTTGGCAAGAACTGTTCAAGATACAAGGCACTGAGTTGCATCTCAGCACAACTTATCATCCTTGGACTGATGGCCAAACGAAAGTTGTCAACAAGTGTTTGGAAACATATTTGAGGTGTTTTTCCTTGGAAAATCAAAATCAATGGGCTCAATGGTTACCCCTAGCTGAATGCTGGTACAACACTTCATACCATACAACTACATGCATGACTCCTTTTGAAGTGGTATATGGAAAGAATCCACCTTTAGTTCTCTCATACTTACTGGGTGCCTCGAAGGTCCATGTGGTTGACCTAACACTTACAGCTCGAGAGGCTATTCTCCATACCCTCAAAGAGAATTTGGTCATGGCATAAATTGCATGAAGAAACAAGCAGATCAAGGTCGCTCTGAATGTTAATTTGTAGAAGGGGATCAAGTGTTTCTTCGACTGCAACCTTACAAGAAAAATTCCCTCAAGGCCAAGCATTGTCAGAAGCTAGCGCCCAAATTTTATGGTCCTTATACTGTACTCAAGTGTGTGGGACAAGTCACCTATCAGTTTTCTTTTCCCAACAATTCGAAGCTACATCCTGTTTTTCATGTTTCATGCTTAAAGAAGGTGATTGGAGCTAAGTTCCAAATTCAAACCAACCTTCCAGAGTTAGCTGAAGAAGGATCCATTTGGCTATAGCTAGAAGTAGGTTTGGACCAACGTGAGCATCGCCTACGTCAGAGAACCATCAAGGAAGTGCTAGTATAGTGGAAAGATACAACTCCAACAGACACCACTTGGGAACCAACTACAATTCTGTAGCAATTTCCTCATCTCAAGCCTTGAGGAAAAGGTTGTTTTTAAGGGGGAGGACATGTTAGGGTCCTAACCTGCACATAGGTAGAACAATATTTTCGGATGTAATAAAGGTCAATATTAATAAGGTCTTTCAATAAAATAGAATAAGGCAGATGTAAGAAGACCTAATAGAAGCTTCCACTTCTAGAAGTATCTTCCTCTAGATGCTTCTTTTTAGTATAAATAGGAGTCGAGGGTATGAGAACCATAGCTTGGATATTATTGTAATAGAGCTCTGCTCAACTGGAGGTTTCCCCCTTGAAGAGGCCCACGAACATTGCTTTCAGATTCAAAGTGCTATTTTTGTTGTCATTCTTATATCATTTCAGTGTTATTGTGGTGAAGGTTCTGGTTATATTGTTGTTATTCTGCCATTAGCAACATTTTATTTCAGTTCTGCATACATTTTATATATGGCATATTAAATTCAGGGTGGTAGGATGGGACAAGGACAGGTGGTTGTAGCCAGAGAACATAGGGGGTCGTAGCCTCCTTCTGGTTGTAGCCAGAGAATTGGGGAGTTGGAGCTTCCCTCAGGTTGTAGCCTGAGAAACTAGGGGGTTGGAGCCTCCTTGTAGTTGCAGTTGGAAAACAAAGGAATTTGGTTCTTCCAATGAATGTAATTCTTCAAGACATATAAGAAAAAACATTCCATGGTTTTCTCTCGATTTGGGTTTCCATGTAAAACACTGGTGTACTATGTATGTGTATGTTTGTTCATTTCTTCATTGCTTATTTACTCTGCAATTATTGGATGATACTGCTTCATTGATATAACACTTGGATTATATGGTTAAAAAGGATTAGATTTCTCTATTATTGATTCACCCCCCTCTCAGTAATCCAACAATTGGTATCAGAGTAGGTTCCTTCAGAAATCAGTTTAACCACTGAAAGGTATATCATGGAGAGTACCAACTCATATAAAAATGGAATACCACAGTTTGATGGACATAAGTATTCTTTTTGGAGCATAAGGATGAGGACATATATACAAGTACAGGGATTTCAAGTTTGGCAACCAATTGTAGATGGATACACAACACCAATAGTTCCACCAACAAATGAAAAAGTAGTAAAACTTTGTGAGAATAATTCCAAATCCACAAATGCACTTTTGAATGGTCTCAGTGATACGGTATTCACCAAAGTTGCACACTGTAAATCCGCTAAAGAGATTTGGGACAAGCTTCAAAATATTTATGAAGGAGATACAAAAGTCAAAGCAGCTAAGCTTCAGACTTACAGAGGTCAGTTTGAACAACTAAAAATGAAGGAAGATGAAGATATCACAACCTACTTATTACGAGTCGATGAAATAGTGAATGCAATCATAGGATTGGGCGAAGAAATTGAAGAATATGTAATTGTTCAAAAGATACTAAGATCTCTTCCTATGAGATTCAACCCTAAGATATCAACACTAGAAGAAAGATTGGATCTGGACTCAATAAGCATGGACGAACTGCATGGAATATTCACAACATATGAAATGATAACTGAGAAGGGAAATCCAGATGTAAAAGAAGCAGCCTTCAAGGCATCCAAAAGATCAAAGCAAAAGAAAAGGGAACAAGAATAATATAGCAGCAGAAGTGATGCCTTGGAAGATGATGAAGAAGTGGCCAACTTCGTCAAAAGACTGAACAAGGGAACCGATGGTAGGTATAGAGGTAAGCTCCCTTTAATTTGTTTTAATTTTGATGGTATTGGTCATTTTGCTAACAAATGTCCTCATAAGAAAAAAATAAATGATGAAGGTTACTCAAAAGGAAAACACACATATAAAGACAAAAGAACTACAAAGAAAGTTTTCAAGAAAATCTTATACACCAAAGAAGACATCTCATCATCAGATGAAGATGAAGTCGGTGACAATGAGACAGGAAGAGTTCTATTCATGGCAGTAAAAGACTCTAACAAAGAATACTCTGAAGAATAATATGAAGAAGCCGAAGAAGAATGTGAAGAAGTCGAAGAAGAATTTGAAGAGGCAGAAGTTGACTATCGAGAAGAATTAATGTGTGCCATAGAAATTATCAGAAGAGAAAAGAAGAAAAACAAGAAACTACAAGCAGAACTAGACAAGAAAAAGGACACTCGAGAACTAGAACAAATGATCACAAAATTGAAGGTTCAAATAGAAGAAGATAAAAGAATTGAAGAAGCACTCAAAGAACAACTAGAAGAAAAGGACAAGATCATTGGAAACTTGGAAGCAGAGGTTGTCACACTAAGAAAGAATATTCAAAAGAAAAATATACAGAATAGCTCAAAAGTTATGGATGACATTATCAGCAGTAAAAAATCTCATCTTGACAAGTTTGGACTTGGATACAATCAAACAGAAAAGGGATCAATCTCCAAAACAAAAGAGAAAGAAACAAATCCAAAGAGCTATGCAGAAACAATCAACGAGGATAGGAAGATATACAAGGAAGATTACAGGGACACTCCTCCACCAAGAAGATTCGGATTTTAGAATCAACAACAGATAGATAGGCCTCAAGAAGAAGAAGGATTCATAAGAGAACCTCCTTTCAGAAGATCTTCAAATCCCAGGTATCAAACTATAATTTTTGGTTTATTTTGGACATAAAGTTGTGAATTGCAGAGCTAACAACATGAACAGTAACAACTTTGAGAGTTATACACAAAGGGATTATTCAAGGAGACCTAGTGACACAAAGAAGAAGAAGTTACAACATGTTTGAATCTTTGAGAATTGAAGTGGAATGTTACAAATGTAACAATTTTGGACACATGTCCAAGGATTGCAGAATGACAGTCCCTCCTAAATAATGCCAATAGAATAACAACAGTCATAGACAAGAACCTCAGAAAACAACATGGATAAGAAAGCAAGATTAGTATAATAATGAAGAATGCACAGTTTCTCTACAATATAAGCATAAGAAACATGGTTGGTATGTTGACAATGGATGTTCAAAACACATGACAGGTGATAAAGACAAATTTACTACATTACGAAAAGAAAAAAATGGATCAGTGTCCTTCGGAAATAATAATTCATCCAAAATCATTGGAGAAGGCACCATCCAAATTGGGAACACGAATGAAAAGGCAAAAAATGTTCTACTGGTAGAAGATATGAAACATAATCTTCTAAGTGTGAGTCAAATGTGTGACCAAGGTCATAAACTTATTTTCGATTCAGAAAAGTGTGAGATAAGAAAAGAAGGTTCAAGGAAATTGGTCGGTACAACTGCAAGAACTTCAAACAACATATATGTGTTAAGTGAAATTGGAAATGAAAAGTGTTGTCTAGGAAAGGAATATGAAAGTTGTTTATGGCATAGAAGAATGGGTCACATGCATTTTGATAATCTTGTCAAAGTCAGCAAAAGAGAAGCAATCAAAGAAATTCCCCAGATCACGAAACCAACCAACACTTTATGCAAGCATTGTCAACAAGGAAAGAAAACAAAGAACAGGTTCAAATCAAAGGAATATTCAACAATAAGACCACTGGAAATTGTGCACACTGATCTAGTTGGACCAACTACAACAAAGGGCTTAAAAGGTGAAAAATACTTTATGTTATTAGTTTATGATTTTACAAGAATGACTGCAGTTTGCTTTCTCAAGAACAAGTCAGAAGCTTTTGAAAACTTTAACATCTACAAGGAAATGGTTAAAAATGAGATGGATTCAAGAATCATATGTTTGAGAACTAATAATGGAGGAGATTTTACTTCAAAGGAATTTATGGACTGCTGTAGAAGTCATGGAATAAAAAGGAAATTCTTCGTTGCTAGGACACCTCAACAGAATGGAGTTGTTGAAAGAAAGAACATGATAGTACAAGAAATGGCTTAAACAATGCTAATGGATTGCAAATTGACAGATATATTTTGGACACATGTAGTACATACAACAGTTCACATTCAAAACAGAGTAATTCTCAGAAACAACACTGATAAAACTCCCTACGAGCTATGGAAAGGAAGACCAACAAATGTGAAGCACTACAGAGTTTTTGGAAGCAAATGCTACATCAAAAGAGATGGAAGAATGGGAAAGTTTGACTCTCATGTCGAAAAAGGAACACTTGTTGGTTACTGAAGTACAAGGAAAGCATACAAGTGTTACAATCTAAGGTTGAACAAAGTTGTGGAAAGCATCAACGTAACAATTGATGAAACAGGCAGACCAGAATCAAATGAAGAAGAAAACAAATCAATGGAACAAATTTTTGAAGAAGAAGATGAAAAAGAAGTAGAAGAGTGATCCAGGTGGATATCGGTGGCCACCCACCTTTTCCAACTGGCTCAAAACAACTTTCTGGCAATTTTGGCAATTTACTATTTTTAGCAGGTTTTAACTTCCAGGGCCATTTTGAGGGCCTAAATGAAGGTTTTTAGAGATCAAAGTTATAAATGATACCAAAAGGTATCATTTATCCCCTACAATGATTCTCCTCGACGATACCTTTCCAATGAGCTATCATACACCTAAAACGGAGATCGTATCCAAAAGTTACGACCCCGGGAAGTTGATGTACTAACTTACCCAAACGGGGCCCACATGAATTTTGGCGCTTCATCTCCTAGGGTTAGGTTTTTGGATTTCTAGGACTTTTGGCATTCTCGTTTATTGTAAAAAGGCCTTCAGAGCCTCATTGTAATCATCTTCTTGCAAATGTAATGGCTCTAAATTAATTTAACAACCATTGAATTACAACACTACGGTAAAATTTAAAAATTACTTAATCTAGCACATTCGCAATCTAATATTTCATAGTAATAAAATTTAATAACAAATTTTTATTCAAAACAATGCATGAATTTTAAAGAAATACCTTAACTCTGATGCTACTAATCCTTCCTTTTGTCCGCAGCCTGCTCCCTTCCCACTTCTTTAGAACACCACCCAAAACCGACCTCCCTGCCGACTAGTTAGCTCCTAGCCCTAGGATACCAACGGATATCCTAGCCCTCCGAGCCCAAAACCTCCAGCAACCCCGGTCCACTGCTATAATCCAAACTCTCAAAGTCTCCTCTCCCTGCAATACTCAGATCTCCCCAAAATCCTTCTCCTCCCCCCGTAGAAAAAAATGAATCCCCCTCTAAACTCCTTTCCCCCCCCTTATTCCTCCTTCACCGCCTTCCCCTCATTAACTCCCTACCTAACTGCTTTATTACACCTTATCCCCCCG
>ML781594.1:172922-191779 GCA_009831015.1 Picea engelmannii | reverse complement strand
CGGGTTTTGTTGTAGGTTGTATCCCTTCATTTTGCTGGATAATAATAAAGAAAGGACCTGGCAATTTCTCTGGTGGACGTAGCCCACACTGGGTGAACCACGCAAATCTGTGTCTCTCTTGTATTGTGTATCTTCTATGTTTTTTTTCCGCATTTGTTTTATTTTATTGCTCCGTGGTCCTGTTTTTCTAACACTTTGGGCTATTGGATGATACGCTAGGGGTTTTATGCATGCATTTGATAAAATTAATGATGAAATATGATTGAAATTGCTATGATCCCTAGGACTAATGATCCCATGGAGGGCGAAGTTTTTGATGTGCAGGATCGTGCCCGATGGACAGGTACTAGTTGGACTGGTACACATGGGGAGATGAT
This sequence comes from Picea engelmannii, assembly GCA_009831015.1. Taxonomy (NCBI): domain Eukaryota; kingdom Viridiplantae; phylum Streptophyta; class Pinopsida; order Pinales; family Pinaceae; genus Picea; species Picea engelmannii. Next base: position 191,402 of record ML781594.1, on the reverse strand, counting down.
TAGTTCGGACCTCCATGGGACTGAAGAGCCCATCAGATGGTTCTTGGGACCCCATCAAGGGCAGGGACAGGACAATGATTGGTCAAGCCTTTGTATAAGAGAAGAAAGAGGACGTTTTCATCCAGGATGCCTTGGCTGAGCCCAACCCTAGGGGGTTGACCCACTACAGGTGGAACGTGTCCCTATGATGGCCCAGGACGTCATCTAGGAGCCCTTGACGTCACCTCCAGTGCATGGCAGTTTGACAGGGCAGTTTGGCAAGTGTGGCAGAGTTTGGAGGCCCAAAAAGGGCCAACGTTTGTCATTTAGTGCTATATTTTGCGCTAAAAAGGGCCAATGTCTCCCTCAAAGGGGCTTGATGTCTTTCTTATTTCTCATTTAGGGTTTCATCTAACAATTTAATGTAAAACAGTATGATTTTTGGTTATTAGCCTTGTCGGCTATTTTTAATGACCTAATTTTAATTAAAGGTCATGAAATGCTATATATTGAGGATGTTTTTCCCTCATTTGGACATAACACAATTCACTCACACTTGTGAGGTCTGATTTTTGCGCCCTCCTAGGGTATTTTGTCTTTCTAAGTGAGGCTCACTTGTTATTGGAAGGATATTTTGGCATCTTTTGGCATTTCTCTCCAAGGAAGGTTTACAACTAGGGTTTGCGCATGCTTTCTTCATGATATATAAGTGATTTTCTTGCAAAACTTCTTAATTGAATGGTTGTAGGTTTACTTTCTTGCATTTGTTTATTAAATTGCTGATTTGAAACCCTAGGTAACAAGCACACAAGTAGGTCCTTGTTTCATGTCCCCTTAGAGAGAAATATTTCAGCCATTGAAGAAGAAGGATTGAGCCTAGCCTTTGCTACACTCATCTTGCTTCTTTCCTCAAGCTAGCATTGAATTTTATAGGTTGAAAAGGGGGTGATGTCCTAGGCCTACGTTTTCTACACCTAGGGCCATCATCTTCTAGGGTTTGAAAGCCTTGTCTTTACAACACTTTCTCTCACCTCATCCTTTAGTTAAATTTATCATTTATGCTAGCTGTTTTTCCAAGTTGACCTAAGGAAGGAGGAAAGAGCACGAGGCCTTGCTTAAGAAACACCGTAGTGAGCCTGTTTCCCCTAGGGTTTTGATTCTAGGGCCCTACTTTTGCAACACTTTAGAACCCTTCCCTCTTGTCTTTAAGTCTTCATCCTTTCAAGACCTTGTGCCCTTACCTTGTTTGACTCCATATACCCTAAGGAACTGATCTTTGGCCTCCAATGTTGAAGTCCTAGTGTCCAAAACAACTCTCAAAACTTTGAATTTTGAAACCCTAACTAACAAACTAACCTAATTAAGGCTGACGTCACAGTTGGTTATCTCATCTTGATGCAGCAAATGTTGAACATAGGAAATTAAATGATGATTTAAAGCATTTATTGAGCAAAGTGTTGGTTGGATACATTGTTGGCTTGATCATCTTGATAGTTATTAATGAATTGATGTTTTTTCCATAGCTAATTGATAAAACGTTGACCTCATTGATATCTATTATTTTTACATTGCTTATTAATTGATATTAGATAGTCATTGAAGTACTAACCCATTGATTTATAGCCTACATATATACTATACTATTGTTGTCTTGTTCTGGGCAGGTGTTTTCATTTGGGCATACACTTCTTTATTGGCTGATTAGCCGGACTGTCTGACCTTGGTGGTAACCTGTGAAGGGGAAACTTTAACCTTGAATTTATACCTTTGCCTCTTCAAACCCCAAGTTATTGGGGATGTCTCCCCTAGGTTAACCTCCCTAAACAGAAAGAACCTCCCCATTGAGGTGACATTGGGTGGGGAAGGTTCCTGTTACGCCAGTTTGGTCTCTACCCTTTAGCCTTTGACCTAAACTACAAACTTTGCGATAACATTTTGGCACCATTGTCGAGGAACACTAAGTCAATATTCCTCAACAACAAATCTTTTGGTAAGCCTTGCCTCAAAGACCTTTCTCTTACAAGCTTACCTAGTGACTCCACTAGACTTTATTTCCCCTTTCTTTGATAGTTTGAAGTAAATTATCTGGAGACTCCATCAGTGACGACCCGTAGTAGGCGACAAAACTCAAATCCCTCTACTGTGGCCACTGTCACTCTAAAAATCTCTGCGCCTCCAGTTATTCTTGATCCTCACAAATGGTCTTACTCAGAGAGTTTCAACTGTTTCGACTTTAGCAACATCCAAGGGGGGCTGCATGACTTACCCGAGGATGCAAACTCTTGGCTACCTTTCTTCTCGAGAAAGGGCACCCTTGGAAACTCACATTGGACCCATTTCTGTGATAGTTTTGATTTTCATTTGGCTGGTCAAGATCACTCGAATGTCTTCATGAGGCTCTTTGCAAGTTCCCTTATAAGATATGCTAAAGTTTGGATTGATGGGTGTCCTAAGAGAAGCATAAAAAACCCTGAAGAACTACAAAAGGCCTTTAAAATAAGGTGGTGTGATAGTGAACATTCACAAGACTCCTTTCCCAATACTTTAGAATTTGTAAAGGACCCTTTGAGAGTGTTAGATATTTTTTCAGTGATAGGTTCAACCTTCTCCTCAAAAAGGTCCAATCAAAGGTGGGCTCAGAACAAGCCATCATCGATCACTTCTCATCCTCCTTAGAGGGAACCCTGCAATTCAATGTTAAGGACTGGTCACCAACAACTTTAGAAGAAGTGAAAGACCTGGCCTTTCAGATCGAAAGGAACCTTGATTTTGATGATTACATTCATCAAAGAAATCTTACACAAAATTGTGAACTATGGGATCCTAGTAATGAACCTATGGTGAAACCTGAACCTCTAAGGATCCTCCAAGTCGAACTCGCTCCCACTAAGAGGAAATGGAGCCAAGAGGATGGGGGGTCTAATCATGAGCCAACCCATTATGTTCATGGGTACCTAGCAGTATGACATTGCCATTATCTAGTTACCACGCTAGGGTAGTGACCTTTGGTTGCATGCCCAAGGTAAAGGGGGTCTCATCACGAGTCAACCTTATCATCTCTGTTAAAGTATTTGTGGATAAGACTGTCAGCTCTGGTCACCATGCCAAGGCAGTGTCCTCTAGTTAGACCTTGAAATAAAAAGAAAGAAAAAGTAATAAAGAAAAGGAAGAATAAAGGCAATAAAGGGCTTGGAAAGAATTGCATCCATGACAGGTACATCTTGCCTTCTACAAAGGCACGCATGGATAATACCACCCCTGTTTTTCACTCTACCTATATGTCTGGACATCCTTTGACCACACCACCTCGTGTTACATGGCTTGGATGATATCCTCTGGAAACTTTCCTTTTCTTATGGATGTTGGCCCGATAGGGCATTTTGTCTTTTTCTTCGACTTTGTATAGTAGGTCATTGTAATGTCTTTGAGCTATTGGATGATATGCTAGGGGTTTTATGCATGCATTTGATAAAATTAATGATGAAATATGATTAACATTTCTATGATCCCTAGGACTAATGAGCCCATCGAGGGAAAAGTTTTTGATGTGCAGGATCATGCCCGACGGACAGGTACCAGTTGGACCGGTACACATGGGGAGATGATTAGTTCGGACCTCCATGGGGCTGAAGAGCCCATCAGATGGTTGTTGGGACCCCATCAGGGGCAGAGACAGGACAGTGATTGGTCAAGCCTTTGTACAAGATAATAAGGAGGACGTTTTCATCCAGGACACCTTGGCTGAGCCCAGCCCTAGGGGGTTGACCCACTATAGGTGGAACGTGTCCCTTTGATGGCCCAGTACGTCATCTAGGAGCCCTTGACGTCACCTCCAGTGCATGGCAGTTTGACAGGTCAACTTGGCACATGTGGCAGAGTTTGGAGGCCCAAAGAGGGCCAATGTTTGTCATTTAGTGCTATATTTTGCCCTAAAAAGGGCCAACGTCTCCCTCAAAGGGGCTTAACGTCTTGCTTATTGCTCATTTAGGGTTTCATTTAACAATTTAATGTAAAACAATATGATTTTTGGTTATTAGCCTTGTCGGCTATTTTTAATGACCTAATTTTAATTAAAGGTCATGAAATGCTATATATTGAGGATGTTTTTCCCTCATTTGGACATAACACAATTCACTCACACTTGTGAGGTCTGATTTTTGCACCCTCCTAGGGTATTTTGTCTTTCTAAGTGAGGCACACTTATTATTGGAAGGATGTTTTGGCATCTTTTGGCATTTCTCTGCAAGGAAGGTTTACAACTAGGGTTTGCACATGCTTTCTTCATGATATGTAAGTGATTTTCTTGCAAAACTTCTTAATTGAATGGTTGTAGGTTTAATTTATTGCATTTGCTTATTAAATTGTTGATTTGAAACCCTAGGTAACAAGCACACAAGTAGGTCCTTGTTTCATGTCCCCTTAGAGAGAAATATTTCAGCCATTGAAGAAGAAGGATTGAGCCTAGCCTTTGCTACACTCATCTTGCTTCTTCCCTCAAGCTAGCATTGAATTTTATAGGTTGAAAAGGAGGTGACGTCCTAGGCCTAGGTTATCTACACCTAGGGCCATAATCTTCTAGGGTTTGAAAGCCTTGTCTTTACAACACTTTCTCTCACCTCATCCTTTAGTTAAATTTATCATTTATGCTAGCCATTTTACCAAGTTGACCTAAGGAAGGAGGAAAGAGCACGAGGCCTTGCTTAAGCAACACCGGAGTGAGCCTCTTTCCCCTAGGGTTTTGATTCTAGGGCCCTGATTTTGAAACACTTTAGAACCCTTCCCTCTTGTCTTTAAGTCTTCATCCTTTCAAGACCTTGTGCCCTTATCTTGTTTGACTCCATATACCCTAAGGCACTGATCTTTGGCCTCCAATGTTGAAGTCCTAGTGTCCAAAACAACTCTCAAAACTTTGAATTTTGAAACCCTAACTAACAAACTAACCTAATTAAGGCTGACGTCATAGTTGGTTATCTCATCTTGACACAACAAATGTTGAATATAGTCAATTAAATGATGATTTAAAGCATTTATTGAGCAAAGTGTTGGTTGGATACATTGTTGGCTTGATCATCTTGATAGTTATTAATGAATTGATTCTTTTTCCATAGCTAATTGATAAAACGTTGACCTCATTGATATCTATTGTTTTTACATTTCTTATTAATTGATATCATATAGTCATTGAAGTACTAACCCATTGAGTTATAGCCTGCATATATACTGTATTGTTGTTGTCTTGTTCTGGGAAGGTGTTTTCATTTGAGCATACACTTCTTTATTGGCTGATTAGTCGAACTGTCTGACCTTGGTGGTAACCTGTGAAGGGGAAACTTTAACCTTGACTTTATACCTTTGCCTCTTCAAAACCCCAGGTTACCAGGGATGTCTTCCCTGGGTTAACCTCCCTAAATAGAAATAACCTCCCCATGAGGTGACATTGGGTGGGGAAGGTTCCTGTTACGCTAGTTTGGTCTCTACCCTTTATCCTTTGACCTAAACTACAAACTATGCGATAACACTCCCGATTTGGGTTTCCATGTAAAACACTGGTGTATTGTGTATGTGTATGTTTGTTCATTTGTTCATTGCTTATTTACTTTGCAGTTATTGGATGATAATTCTTCATTGATATAAGACTTGGATTATATGGTTAAAAAGAATTAGATTTCTCTATTACTGATTCACCCACCCTCTCAATAATCCAACAAAAAACTCATCTGTGCTCTACCAACACTTCACACACCACGCACGTCATTATTATGTGTGTGCACACCATGAAATGCTAAATTTATCACATGGTTCTGTATACCAAAATTTTTCTGCGCGACACCAAAACTTTGCATGCACACCTGCACACTAACATTTTTCCGCGACACTGAAATTTAGCCCACACACTTGCACACTAACATTTTTCCGTGCGGCACCAAAATTTAGCGCATGCACCATCACGCCAATATATTCCCGCATAGTGCCAAATTTTACCTATCACAAGCCTTTCACTGTGCATCATGCATTTTTAGTGTGGCCACCTGTGCACATTCATTTTTTTTGCGCATCAATTCCTTGTGAATTCCGCTACAGATATTGGGGCTTTTTATTAATGTTTTCCCCAATTTACCATAAACATTATGAAACTATGAAATTCGTTCAATTTCACCCTGATAACACTAGTTCAACCTATGCAACAACAAATCATTGTAAGTTGACATTTCTGGAACGACTTTATCCAAAATCAATTCTTGAATTGAGAATTTTAACCACTAAACTCGCTCCATCTGTCTTGGCTTCACTGTAACTTCAAATTCAACCCATTCTAGATCCGAATTTGCTAGAATAGATATTAAATTAGGAATATCTCATCAATTGGCCGAATTTCTCCATTTTCTCATGAATTTAACAACATAAATTGGGGCTTTTCCCCAATTCCGCGCAGTTTTTGTTACTTTTTACCATGGACGCTCTACAAACTGAAATTTGGCCACTTTGAAATAAATCCTCTATGACATTTTTCTTCAACCTAACTTTCTCGGCCCATCCAGGCTCAGTGTTTAAAACTGAGGCTCTGATACCAATTTGTAACGTCCCCGACCATCCATGTCGGGCCACGCTACACCAGAGAACTCTTTTTTTCTCTCTGCGGAACATACTATAATATACCCAGTATCCAACTTAGCTATGCCACATAAATGTTTCGAACTGCATGCAATTAATATATATACACACAGAAATCTTGAGGAAACATATATATAAAACGTAAAAAACCAAATACTTCTGTAAATGTACGGATTCACACTGAAATAATAGTAAACATATACATGCAACATATATAGGAAATACCCATAAAAGTAAACATAGTTATAACCGCACATATCATAACCCATAAAAATAAGCATATAAATAACAATGTAGCATGTAAATTTATCACACAATTGGCACTTATCTTGGTAAGAATGTCACCAACTACGTGCAAACCTTCGATGAACCTCCCAGCCTTAGACCACCTTGTTCATAACTCTCAACAGTGAGTCACCCCCGAGATGGGACTAAAATCCACCCGGGTAAAGAGATTCCTAACCAGGCTAAAGGCTCATAGACAACAGGAAAGACTCCGTCTCAGGTGCCAACTCAAACCAACAACCTACAGTCCCTCATTCCCCACATGCCTATCTCACCCAGGAAGTGTGCCCCTTCTCTGCTCAACAGTCCTTCGACTGCCCCACTTCCTTTCCAGGCTTCAGCAACAGGCGGGACAGGAAGTCTTAGAGCACTGTAGATGCAGTTTTAGCACCTTCAGAAAATCAATTCCCAACAATTCTCTCACTCAGAGAATTTCTCATGGGATTGAAAACCTGCTTCTTCAATATCCCATGGGACTGACAACCCGCTTCTTCAATCCATCTCCCAAGCTAACCAGATACACCAACACACAATGGATATGGATACAAGTTCAGGTACAGGCATGAAGATACGAAGTATAAATCAATGGGTGTGTGCATGCTCATGGATGATTGACTAGATGAATGAATGATGGAAGGAATGATGAGAAGCATGATGGAAAAAATGGGAAAATGAACTAAGTCCCAACAATATGTATGCATGTCCCCAACTTGACACTTGTCATGTTGGGAGATACTTTGGCCCACTTGTACCCAACTTTAGAACTTAGGATAAAATAATTATCCATACTTTATGATTTAAGAAATATTAATATAATATTCCTATTTGGCTTAAGCTCCCTAGCTTATCCCTTTTCTTTAACTTTTAGGCCCCTCCCTTTCCCTAACCGGTGGAGTTTAGTCCCCCATCTCTTTTATCGTGGTCGGTTTGTGTGCAACGATGTATTTTATATTATGATGAGACATATACAAAAGTAGGCGCACTGGCCTTTGACATATAGGCTCTCTGACCTAATCAAACCATAATCATCCTAGCTTATAATAACGATCTCACCAGCCTATAAAGAAAAACATATACACAAAGTCTCACTGGTCTCGATACCACGCACACTTAAGTTTATGCGTGCGGTATCCTGGAATGTGCACACTTCATCATTTTACTACGCAGTACATGTGCGCACTATGCCACAAAAAGGTACATACAAAAATGACATCAAAACAACTCACCAACTTAAGTACATTTGCATTTACATTTACAATTGGGTTCGACCTTAGGGATATTACAACTATAGCCTGTGCCTCATTCTTATCCAAGGCATCCATTTCTTCAACCATGGCCTTCTTCTAGAGTTTACTATCCTCTGAATTCACTACTTCCTTGACAGTTCTGGGATCATCATCAATAATAGATAAAGAAAAATTAGAACGAAAATCAGGTGGAGTATACCTTTCTAGTTTCCTTCTTTCCCTCACCAATCTCCTCAATACTGGGGTATGAGGTTATTTTTCTTCTACTTCATCTTCTTCAGATGATTTATATTTTTCATCATCCAACTCAAACTCTATTTTCTCAGGTTCTTCTTTCCTTGGTAGGAATTCCTTTTTCGAAATGTTGGAGCCACCCTTGTTTTTTACCTCGCCCAATTTTCAATTTTTGATACTTGAGATCTAAAGTTGCTTTTCTCCTCCTTCTGAAATCATAAAGCTCTGAAATCTTGTCTAATGAATAGAAATGCTTTTTCACTTTCAAAAAAGATCCATTTTTCACGAGTATGATTGGTCTTTTGTTTTATTTCGGGACATCGCAAGCCGGATACTTCAATCTCTGAATTCATAAGTCCCGAAACGCGAAACTGCGAATTCGTTTTTTGTTTTTTCACGCAAAACATTAACTAGGGTAAAAATTTTAAACTCATGAGTATGCGTATTCAAGAATTCGTGCCTCGGCATCCATCGAACCTAAGTTTTTGTTTTTCCATCCCCGAGAGCCGAGAACGCGATAACTTTGTGATAACCTTGGTTAAGGACCAAAGGTAAAAAACTAACCATGGTTAAATTTGGTTCTCGGCACATCGTCACTTGGCACTTCCTTTCATCGAGTTAAGGTGCCCAAAACTCCGATTCACGAAGTTGCGACATAATTATAGAGAGATTAATTAGTCGCTTAATCTAATATTTCCTTCTCTTAATTCGAGCCTTAATTATCGCCACATCGCGATATCGCGACTCGGCATATCATTCTCCCAAAATTTTGTCCTCGAATTCCCGAAATCACGATATGGTGAATAGATTAATTATACAATTAATGACTCTCCAAATCATGATTAATATTAATCAAATCCAAATCGGCCCTCACATTTTCGCGAGTTAAAGATTCAAATTGTTGGAAGGAAGTCCACGATACAGCGATAAGCGAGAAAATGGTTAACATTGCTAAAATTTGAAATTTTAAAAATAAAACGAAATACGTCCTGTCCCACGCATCGAGGTTGGCACTCTTCACGAGGTATTTACTTGCTCTCCATAACCCGACTGCCTGTCAAGCCGCCGAACATTGATGACATTAATGAAGAATTAGGGTAAATCCATGAATAAATAAGATCGGATTTATACATTAGATTTGGTTTTATTTGCGATTTGACAGACTTAATTCAAAAGGTACAGAGTTTCAAATATATACGAGAGTTCATTCTTTTTAAACATTTCTCATAAACGCACAGAGCTCACCTTTCTCCGAGGGAACTCATTTATGCATGTATACACAGGTCTATTGCAGAAGAGTGAAAAAGCAAGCGTCAGCCATGGCTCCAAGAAGAGCAAAGAAAACGAGTGTCGAGGTTGCAGCGCAGGGTCCAGACAACGTCTCAGATACTTCGCCTTGGACTGGCGGCTCAGTACCCACCTGGTCGTTTATTTCAGACATTCTGCAAACCAAGTTGGTTAACTACTCAAACTCCGATGACAATGAATTTGAAAAAGACAACCTGAACACTAAGTACAAGACAATTGTTCAGTTGGGGATGCACCTGGTTGCAACCAGACCTCGGTTGCTCCCTTACTACGACATGATCCGATGGGCATTGGATCACGTCGACTTACCCACCAGAACCATCATAAATGATCGACGGAACACGGTCGAGACTTTCAGACCAGAACATATCTAGTCTATGTATAAGCTACCAACGATTTCTGAATATATATATGGCAATGAATTCCTGCAGGAATTCAAAAAGAAGGAGTGCGAAGAATATGATAAAACCATGTCTGGTTTGATAAAAGACTGGGTTTCGTGCTCCGCAACATTCAGAGCGAATGACAAGGGCGTGTATTCAATTTCTTCGCTGGAGCCACAGTTTATGTATGTGGCGATGATGACGTGCCGACTTTTCGGCAGTGAGGATGCCACGCATTTTTACATCCGGTGGGTACCTCTCATCTTTCGGGTAGCAGAAGTTTGCTCATTTAATTGGGCGAAGATGCTCTCCGACAGTTTGTTCGACAGGGTCACAGAGTACCGGGAGAAAAAAGCAGCCAGGAGACCATCTGGATTCTTCATTTCCGCATATATCATGGACGCAATATGCTCCATGACGCCTTTCCCTTTAATGAATTGGGCTTGGAGTCCAACCGAAGAAAAAACTGTGCATGAGTACCACGACAAGCTGTGGGAAAATAATGCAAATAAGTTTATTTATGAGATTTTCAACTGGGTGATGGTGCCCCTGCACATCGCCATTTTTGGTCTTTCGCCACCCCGCATCTCAGATAGCATTCCTATGAATCTGAGTAGTATCGCGGACTGGTACGTAGAAGAAGAATTCTCCTATTTTAGAGTTTTCGGAGCTGCTATTCCTCCTCTGGTGCTACCGCTGTTCATCCCCGACAAACTGGCTTGTCGTGAGATAGCTCGACAAACAGTGATTGGCGGAGTGAGAAAAGAGCTCAAAGCATCATCAAAGAAGGTATGGTCGTTTTTCCCTATTCGGCTTAATTCCTATTCCTTATTAGATTTCGGACATGCTAAGGCTGAGGCTGCAACCTTAGAAGACTTAAGCCTAGTCTCTATTGAGTACAAAAAGCATGATCCTCAGAGGATTATAAGAACCCATTTGGGAAATTGTGGATTAAAGAGGTTCGAACACGAATTCTCACCCTCGGATGATGTTTTCCGAGGGGCGAGGTCCTATACGGAAGTGCAATATTGAATCAGATCTCTAGCACCCGAAGACAGGGCCTCTGTTTTAAAATTTCAGGAGCATAGGAAAAGATGTCTCCCCGTGGTGCTAGGAGGTTTGGGACTTTCCAAGGATAAATAGAAGGAGGCTGAAAGCTCTAAGGGCCAAACTTCTAACACCTAAAAACGTCAGGAAGGACAGCAGGAGAAGAATCCCGACCAGGAGAAGAATCCCAAGCAGGAGAAGAATCCCGAACAGGAGAAGAATCCCGAGCAGGAAAAGAATCCCGAAACAGGAGAAGGGACTATTGACCCACCCAAGGAACATAGTCCAGAGGTGGAAGTAAAAGACACAGACCTGTCAGAGACTCAGAAATCGGAGATAGAGACGAAGGCATCTAATCCTCCGAAAGAGCAGGACTCACTCGTCACACCAGGAAAGGCGACGAAGTAGATCGGACAACCCATCACCTCTGTCACACCCTTGCAGTCGGCACAGGGAGACGTTAGCGAGGGATGGATATTTGGCAAAGAACTAAGACCTATAAGGGAAGAGGAACTTCCCCCTAATGAATTCTTTTTTGACAGAAAGAGAAAAGCTGTAGTAAAGCAAGAATTTTATCAAGAGGGAGAGTCCACTGTTAAAAAATTCAAAGTAATGACAGATGGAAAAAAAAAGAAGAGTGATGAATTCAACACAGAGATAGCAGGAACGCTAGGAGCATATGCGTCAGCGAACCAATTCTCGGTTGCGATGTTGAAAAATCAGCTCAAGAGGAAGAATCGACTGATCAAGACTCTTGAAGCTCGAGTAGCTTCGGCTGCGGAAGACGCTAAGAGTCAAGCGAGTGGAGAAATAGAGCTAGCCCAATTGGCCGACAAGAAAAAAATCAAAGTCCTCAAAACCAAGTTGGAACAAGAAAATTCAGTGATCCGAGATGGTCGGGTGCAGGCTGGTCAGCAGAGGGATATGATCACATAGCTGCAAGCTCAGTTAGAGGTCACAGAAAGCAAAGTGATCGACATCAAGATTGTTAAATCCTGAGCAACCGATATTCGGAGCAGGATCTCCTCTGCTCAACATAGTCTGCTAAACAAAATAGGAGAGATTCGAGAAGACTGCTTGTTAATGCATTGGATCTCTGAGAATCTGATTGGCAAAGAAAGAAACACAGAAGCTGCTCAGATCGCTTTCCAAGAAGCGATGGTCGCTACCAACAATAGGTTTTCAGCAAGGTCTCCCGGGATCACCATTTCCGAACAAACTAGGGGTAATATATTGTTAAAGAATTGGGAACATGATATTACTTTAAGCAAGGAGCAAGCTCAAAAAGTGACAAATTCGTTAGAAAAGGACTTCAATGCCATAAATGGTGAGCTGTTAGGGATGGAGATTGGAGATGACACAGAGGCGCTGAGGCAGATGAATATAGATCGAATTTCTCTCGACATGAAGGAGAATAATGAGAGAAATTCAGCAGAAATCTCTAAGATGGACAGGGTAGACCCGGTTCAAATCTACGAACATTTGATTCAACCTAGTGCACAATTCGGTGCCCTTGAACTCGTCGATGTACAAATAGATGATAAGCTTCCACAGTTGGCCCGAGAGTGCTATTTTGCTGAAGCCAGATGTCAAGCTGAGCCTTCACAACTTGTGTCCCAGTTCATGGACAGATGTAAGATATGCACTGAGTCTATGCAAAGACAAGCACCTGGCACTTCTTGAAAACGGAGTAGAAGAGATGGAGTGATTTCACTCCTAACAGCTGCCAAACGGAACCGTCGCAGCTTGTATCCAGTTTTACAGACAAATGTATCATATGCACCAAGTCACGTAAAGGAAGCACCTGGCACTTTTTGAAAATAGAGTATCTGAGGGCAAATTTGTATAAATATCACAAAAAGAAGAACAAATGGCTGGACTTTTTGGTACTAATTTGTAAATTGAGTTTTGGCATTAAGAAGTTAATACAAGCAAAATTTGAAGATTCCCGATCCCGTCCCGACTGTATTACAAGTTTTTTTTTTCTTTATGTTTCGTATTTCATTTTGCTCTACTTCTCATAATCGATGTGTAGCGCTATGCTTTAGTACAACCACTACCATAGCGAACAAATTTCACCTTTCTGTAATTGGTTATTGTCTTTCCTCTGCACCAGCTATCAGCGGGTGTAAGACCAATTTGCATTTACAGAATTATATGATCATTTACACTGTATCGGTTATTTCTATACTAATATCTTCTTCTGTGTATGTGTGAGTTTTTCTATTAACGGGAACTTTACGTATCTGCAGCTTAATGTTTTTCTTTCATACTCGTCTTTTTATTAAAATCAATACTGTTACGGGAAAGGGCCTTCTGTTTGCTTTTCTATTTCATTCTTAAAGTTAAAATTTCTTTTTCTGAAGACCAAATTGAAACAACGTTAAAGTCTCTCTTTAAATCATTTCTTACTGGTAATGTTTCTCAATGAATGTCCCTTCAGCTACTCAACCTAATATTCAACCCGGACTCTCTAATCAAAATCATATCGCTTTAAATCTTTTCGATATAATCCTCACAACTGCTAACACCCGGGAGGAATTAGAACTTTCATGGGCAGCCATTGAGCGTGATATAATTGCTCAAGAGCAGTTGGAAGCTAGATGACAAGAACATAGAAACCTGCTCTAGTTTCTCATACCGAAGGTGACTTTATCTTCGTATACATCTTTTACATACTTTCGGATGCCTTGACACTGTACTCTAAGCCTTAGTACAGACTCAGGAACAACAGGAAACATCGTTTACCTCTCTAAAAACAACTTCCTGACTGTAAACAGTCTTATTATTTTCTGGGTTCCAAATCTTATAACCTTTCACGCCATCTTTATAACCCATAAAGATACACTTTTCAACTTTATTATCCATCTTAATCCTATTTTCCTTTGGAGCATGTACATAAGAATCACAACCAAAAACTCTCAAATTTTCAAGAGAGGGTTTCTTACCAGTCCATACCTCGTGTGGAGTTTTATCATCCAATGTTGATGAGGGTGATCGATTGACCAAGTAACATGATGTACCCACTACCTCTGCCCAAAATTATTTTCCTAACTCAACACCACTAAGCATGCTTGTTTCTTTTTCCATCAGTGTCTTGTTTATCCTTTATGCAACTCCATTCTATTGAGGTGTGTATGTAGTAGTCTTCTGCCTTGCTATACCACACTTATTACAGAATTATTCGAATTCATTTCTGAAAAAGTATCCACCATTATATGTCCTCAATACCTTTATTTTCTTCTCTGTTTGATTTTCTACAAGAGCCTTAAACTCTTTAAATTGATCAAATACCTGATATTTCTTTCTAAGAAAATAAATCCATGTGTTCCTTGAGAAATCATCTATGAATGAAACATAATACATAGATTTACCTAGTGATGGAACATGCACATGTTCAAACACATCATTGTGTATCAACTCTAAGATCCTCTTTGATCTTGTAGCACTAGATGGGAATGTTACTCGATTATGTTTACCATATATGCAATGTTCATAGAAATAAAAATCCAGAGTGCAATTAGACTTACCTTCGACCATACCTTTACCATTTAGTGTTAGAAGGCCCTTTTCTCCAATATACCCCAGTCTTTGATGCCACAACATGGTCTTATTTCCAAGGACAATATTGATCTTGTATTCTTTATTTCTCTACTCAAGGAAAACATAACTGTTACACCTATTAGTATAAGTGCTTCCCAAAAACTTGTACAGAGTTCCACATCGAACTCCCCTCATCAACACCATTTCTCCTCGTACCATCTTGCAAGTTCCCTTTCCGAATACAATATCCACTCCTGGATCATCCAACTTGCTTACAGATATTGGGCTCCTGGATAGTTTTGGAATGTGCAGAAACCCAGGGAGATTTCTAATCCTTCCATATTTTAGAAACAACTTAACCCTTCCATGTCCCATGATTTTAGCTGTCGAATCATCTCCTAGGACTACATCACTGCCATCATATTTTTCATATTCACAAAACCGCTCCCTGTGAGGAGTCATATGATATGACGTAACTAATTCGATTAACCATACACCACAGTCTACATGTGTACTTGTATATGCCAGGTAAACATCACCTCCTTCTTCAGTGGGGTTTTTTTCCTCTGTGGAAGAGGTATTATCAAATCCCTTTGGTTTATCAACCTTCTTAGACTGACAATCTTTCTTATAATTCCCTGTTTTACCACACTTCCAGCATTTCCTCAAAGATTTTCCCGGAGACTTAGATCTACCTATATATTTAGATCTCCCCCCCAAAGACTTACCAAGATTCTTGTCTTGGGTATGACCTCTTACAAATAAAGCATATGTGCTCTGACTATCCATGCTTTTCTGCCTCATCTCTTCAGATAACAAGGATGCAACTGCATTCTCATACTTCAATGTAGATTGAGTGGTACTACTAATTGCTACAACCAGATTATCCCAAGAGTTTGGAAAATAACATAACAAATTAATACACTTATCTTCTTCTACAATCGTAATATTAACAGATACGAGTTGACTTACCAGAGTGTTAAAGGAATTTAGATGTTTTGTCACAGAATCTCCATCTTCCATTCTGATACAACTTCTTTCGAAGAAACAAATTTTTTACCAGGGATTTTGATCGATACAAATTCCCTAACTTATCCCATAGTTCCTTGGCTATATATTCTCTCGATACATTAAACAACACCGAATCTTCCAGGTAGAGTCGAATAATACTGCTTTCTCTTCTATCCAAATTCTCCCAATCTTCCTTCGACATACCATTAGGTGGTGTATTAGTAGGTTGTGTACCAATAGACTGTGTACTGGTAGACTGTGTACCAGTAGGCTATGTACTAGGATCCACAACAATCCATTGTTCTTTGTCTACAAGAAGGTCCTCCATATTGAGCTTCCATAGCTCAAATTTTTTACCATTGAACTTCTCTATCTCGATTCTAGAAGAGCTCGCCATTCCTCTTTATACACTTGAATCACCACTGCAAAAGCTCCCACTAAACCCATATTTATCATAGAACCAAGATAAGATTGATGTATCAAGATCGAGCCAAACCCTCAGTAACAAAGGCATCCCACTGAAGCCAAAAATGAGCTCTGATACCACATGTAAGTTTTAAACCTATGAAGTAAAACAATGCATATGAATTCTTAAGAAAAAAATAAATTAATCAATGGCTCATACACATAGTACACAGAGATTTACGCTAGAAACCCTTAACTGAGAGAAAACCAACATTCCTTGGTGCTACACCTTTCAACTCTTTATTGTATTAATTTCACCATTCACCATTCACCATTCACCATACAATATATAAAATATTTTAGTTATTCTGTAGCTACCAAAACCCTAATCCCTTAATCCGGGATTAATTTAGAAAACCACTAAAAATAGAAAAATCCGCTAAAATTGTCAGACGCAATTGTCAAATATGAAGCGCCCACACACACACATGCAAAGAATATAAAACATACCCAAAAATCCACTACATCAAGAGTGAATATTTCTCTCTATTTGGTGCCATAGTTTGTCATCTGATACATGAAGAGAAGATTTACGAAAAGTTTGGGAATGTGTAGAACCTTCTGGAAGATTCCATTTGTGATTTCAATTCTTATTTTGTCAGTGACCTCGATTGGATATTTCTCCCCCATTAGAATAGGAGGACCTTTGCATGAATCCAATGAAGAATATACTTCTTCTGTGGCATCCATGTGGTGTTATGCACCTAAATCTACAATCCAAGCATCGTGATAGGAGTTGCTGCCAATCAAAGCATGGCTAGAATTTCCTTTCTTGGGATTCTGATCTTCTGCCTTCTTCTTCTTGGCACCCTCAGGGATATGATATCCAAGGTTGTTTTGTTGAATTATTTGGGTCATTAGAGTTGGTTGTGGAGCCTGATTATCTTCCTAATTCAGAGGTCCTTGCTTTCAGTCATGTTTATACCCCATGAAGTATTTACACCCCAGAAGTATGTACACTCTTCCACGCAGGGGAGTGCAGAGGGGGGGTACCCCCTCTGTGGGGTCCGAGGGGGCTATCCCCCCGGCTGGGGGGTCTGGGGGCAAGCGGGCCCCCAATGAGGGTTCGGGGGTGAAGCCCCTAAATGAAAAATTGCCTTGTAAATGTATATTGTAATTTCATTGTAAATATGGACCATTCATTATAAGGTCATAGATCTAATGGTAGAGATTATGTTAGGGTTTTTTCCCCTAGAAGGCAACCCCCTTTTATGAGGGAAATGTATTGCTGCTATGTTTGATGGTGAATATTGTATTCTGAGAGAGGAGACTCTGAGAGAAAGAAGAGGAAGTTACAACGGGTTTTGTTGTAGGTTGTATCCCTTCATTTGCTGGATAAGAATAAAGGAAGGACCTGACAATTTCTCTGGTGGAAGAAGCCCACACTAGGTGAACCATGTAAATCTGTGTCTCTCTTGTATTGTGTATTTTCTTTGTTTTGTTTTCCACATTTGTTTTATTTTATTGCTCCGTGGTCCTGTTTTTCTAACAACTTGTATCAGAGCGAAAGGTAACTCATAGGAAAAGAGGGTTCCTGGTTCGTGTGGGAGCAATGTCGGAAGATGGAAAGTTTAGGGTCAAGAAATTTAACGGCCAAAACTACCAGTTATGGAAGATGCAGATGGAAGATTATTTATATCAGAAGGATCTATTCCTACCATTGGGTGGAGTAGCAAGGAAGCCGATGACCATGAAGGATGAAGAATGGGAGATTCTTGACAGAAAGGCTCTAGGAACGATATGACTGAGCCTAACAACGTTGGTGGCTTTCAATATTTCCAAAGAAAAGACAACAAAGGGTTTGATGGACGCATTGGCCAAATTGTATGAAAAACCTCCAGCATCCAATAAGGTATTTCTAATGAAGAGATTATTTAATATGAATATGTCAGAAGGTGGGTCTGTTGTAGATCATTTAAATGAATTTAATACCGCTACTAATCAACTAAGTTCTGTAAAAGTGGACTTTGATGATGAGGTCAGGGCTCTTCTAATCTTGTGCTCATTGCCAGAAAGCTGGAACAACTTGGTCATGGTTGTAAGTAACTCTGTCTTCTGTTCAAATACTTTAAAATTTAATGATGTTGTTAGTGTTATCCTTAGTGAGGAAATGCGACGGAAAATCACAGGTGAGACATCAGGTAATGCATTGAACATGGAGAACAGGGGAAGACAACAAGATATAGGAAAGGGATCAGGGAACCGTGGAAATTCTAGGAAGGCCAGATCCAAATCCAGACTTGGAAAGATAGAGTGCTGGAATTGTGGGAAGAAAGGACATCTGAAGAAAGACTGCAGAGCTCCAAAGAAACAAAGAGATGGACAACAGGAGAGAAATCAGGAAGCAAATGTAACAGGTGATGTGT
>ML781594.1:113566-163751 GCA_009831015.1 Picea engelmannii | reverse complement strand
AATTAACTAAGGAAATGTGTCCCAAGACACAGGAGGAGATAGAATACATGTCCAGGGTCCCTTATTCATCAGCAGTTGGCAGCTTGATGTATGCAATGGTTTGCACAAGACCAGATATTGCACATGCAGTGGGAGTTGTAAGATGGTATATGAACAATCTAGGTAAACAACATTGGGAGGTAGTAAAGTAGATTCTCAGGTATTTGAGAGGTACTATGACTCATGCATTATGTTTTGGAGGTTCAGACACTTTTCTACAGGGATATGTTGATTCAGATATGGCAAGTGATAAAGACAGTAGGAGGAGCACCACATGGTATGTTTTTACTATAGGTGGAACAACAGTAAGTTGGATTTTGAAACTGCAAAAGGTTGTTGCACTTTCAACAACAGAGGCAGAGTATGTTGCTACTACAGAGGCTAGTAAAGAGATGATTTGGTTACAGAGGTTTATGAAGGAATTGGGAAAGAAGCAGGAGAACAACAGGTTGTACTGTGGCAGTCAAAGTGCCATTAACCTTGCAAAGAACTTAGCCTTCCATTCGAAGACTAAGGATATACAGTTGAGGTACCACTTCATACGATCCACCTTGAAAGATGGACATTTGAAGTTGGAAAAGATACACACTAGCCAGAATCTTGCAGACATGTTAACAAAGGGAGTAACCAGGGAGAAATTGAGTTCCTGCTCAGTTTTAGTTGGTCTTCAAGAATTAATATGAAGATGAGAAATTTTCCAGGTCCAAGAAGGTTCAGAGTCCATCATATATAGCAGTGGTGGAGTTGTTGAGATTAGTCTCCAAGTGGGATATTGTTGGTTGTGGAGCTTGATTATCTTCCTGATTTAGAGGTCCTTGCTTTCAGCTGTGTTTATACCCCATGAAGTATTTACACCCCAGAAGTATGTACACTCTTCCACGCAGGAGAGTGCAGAGGGGGGGTACCCCCTCTGTGGGGTCTGGGGGCAAGCGGGCCCCTAGTGGGGGTTCGGGGGTGAAGCCCCCGAAGGAAAAATTTCCTTGTAAATGTATATTGTAATTTCATTGTAAATCTGGACTGTTCATTATAAGGTCACAAATCTAATGGTAGAGATTATGTTAGGGTTTTTTTCTTTAGAAGGCAACCCCCTTTTATGAGGGAAATGTATTGCAGCTATGGTTGATGGTGAATATTGTATTCTGAGAGAGAAGACTCTAAGAGAAAGAAGAGGAAGTTATAGTGGGTTTTGATGTAGGTTGTATCCCTTCATTTGCTGGATAATAATAAAGGAATGACCTGGCAATTTCTCTGGTGGACGTAGCCCACACTAGGTGAACCACGTAAATCTATGTCTCTCTTGTATTATGTATCTTCTGTGTTTTTTTTTTCCGCATTTGTTTTATTTTATTGCTCTGCGGTCCTATTTTTCTAACAATTAGATCTATCTTTTTGTACATACATTTGGATTCTAGATGGAATCCTTTATGGAAGTAAGTGCATTTGTCCCCTTTTCTTCCCTTTCCACCTTTGGATCTAGAGGCATCGTTGAATGGTTTTGAGTACCCTTCCTTCTTTGGATTTGCATGTAATTTCCTTTTTTCTTTGTCTTTATATATTTTATATTGATGACCACTGCCATCTTGCACAGTAAGTGCATGAGCCTTTGGGCCTTTGATTTTTCCCATATTGATGAGTTTGTTCTGTTCTTGTGTCAGAGACTCGATAAAGGCCTCAAGAGAGGGTATCGTCTAGGTAGATCTAGAGGAAAACCTAACTGGATGAAATGTGGATACAAACACTGATTATTATGAACCAATTTTGGAGAGAATGGTGAGAACCATTTGTTTCTCCTCAGATTTATCAACCCTGCAAGCCTTGAGTTGCAACAACAAATCCTTATGTTTGGCAAATAAATATTAGAGATTGTCGAAGGTTTTTGGATCCAATGTGAGAAATTCCACTTTGAGCATGTGTCCCCTCATCTTGTCCTATTTGAAAAAAATCCCTTCCATGGTGGTCCAGGCTTCATTGGGAGTTTTAAAGGAGGATATGTGAAAGAGGAGTTCAAGAGAAATGAGACTGCAAATAGTTTTAAACGCTTCATCCATTCAATTTAGATACTTGGATTTTTCTATGGATGGTGTTGGTTCTGTCTTTGTGTTCATGGTTAATTGGTATAATCCTCTACGTCAAAGATGCATTGTCATCTTCTCCTTCCATGCAAATAAATTGTACGGTGTAAGAATGAATTCTTTTGGAAATTCCATTTTTCTACTGTCCTCAATCTTTGGTACTTGAAAAAATAATATGGTGTGTCTTTTCCCTAGTAGTCTGTCAGCTCTGATAACATGTAAATGTGTTGAACCTACACAGAATATATCTAGCTAGGAATTGACATACACGGTTGTAGAGAAAATATGAGAAAACAGAAGCAGGAGAGAAAGAAAGGAAGAATTCTCATTAACCAAATGAATGAATGATAATTTACACATGATATACTCTGTATAACTCAACCAATGTTCACTGGAGGAGAAGCCAATGTGCCATAGTGGTGTTCTAGAGTGATCTAGACACACACCAACAGTTATGGGAGTAAACTGCCACCTAGTCTAGTCTCTCGGGTAGTTACGGGAGTGAACTGCCACCTAATATGAGTTAACTTGTCTATCAGTATTCAGTTAACTGACTGAAACAGAGTGAAGTGAGGAGGAGATCAAGGAATCATGATTAATGCACTAGTATGGTGATGATCCCAAGGAAAATGTACATTAGCTGGTGATGATCCCAATGTTGCATGGTGATATTCCCAATGTGGCATCTAGACTCCACTCAACTTATCAAACTGAAGAGAACATTCTTCCTAAAATATAGGAGACTGAATAATGACTAATAAACATAGGGAAAACCTTAGGAAAAATAAATCCTAGGTGTGTTTGAAGTATCTCCAACACTTCCCTATTCCTTTTTCCTCTCAGTATCATCCCCCAACTGAGAAACTCCATTTCTAGTATGTCTTCCTTATTATAGTCATAAGGTGTCTCCTTATCCTTATTGGGCTATCCAAGGAAGAGTCTCATATTTGAGTAGATGCTTGAAGGATCTATGGAGGATATGGAGGAACCCCAAAAGTTGGCTCCGAAGCAATACCATAAGCAAGTCAGGTTGTAACTTACTTGATATTTGGTTTTAATAGAAGAGTTATTTTCCCTCCAATTTCCTGTTCATTGCAATATTGCATGTCATCATTATTTATATTTTCTTTGGATATAATAATATACACATATGATACTTGATTACGTAAGTATATTGTTGCAATGTTTGTATTGATTTCATTTTTCATGCTTGTTCCAGCGGGGATCAAGAGAACTTTGAAAAGTGGGATTGGGGATCAAAATTGAATGAAGGGTTTAAGGTGCACACTTCCTCCTTCTCTCTCTCCCTACTTTATCTCCTAGCGAAAAGTAGTTATCTTTCAATTTTCTTATTTGTTTGTGAGGGAATATTCCAGTCTTCTCAATCTGGTCTTGATCTGTTGTGACTTGAACCAAAGTCATAGGGAAAATATCCCATCAATAGAATTGGTGACCATAATGGGGATTCTCCTAGTTTGGGTCAACTTGTTTAGGGTCCCTTGCTTATTTCTTGCCTTGTTGTGTTTTCTAGGTTTTTTATAGAGATTTAGCTTCTCAGGAGTTATTTTCAAGTTCTAGAAGCCCTCTTCTCTGTAGTGGATTTTTAATTTTCTGAAATTGCCATATCATTCATGTGTTGCATCTCTATAGAATGCAGACATCTGTGTTTTTGTCTTCTATAGCCCACGGATATCTGTGATTTTCACTGCACATAGTCGCGAAACATTATTAAAGTTGAGTTTTTTGGAAAAAATCTCTTATGTTGATGGGTTTGGTGTTTGGTTTGGTCAGTTCCCTTCAGTGTAATGAGTCCCTTTCTAGCTCTACTTTGTTTTGGAAAAAAAAAATGATATAGAAAAAAAAAGATTTTTCTTTAGTTATTTTGTATAAGGTTTTTCAAGTTGATAGGGAGGTCAACCTTGTTGGTTTGGTTGAACGTCCAGTCTCATTGGATCTTCAATGGTTTCTTGGTTGAGCGCTTTCTGTCACTATACCTACTTTTCCTTGTTTCAAAAAGTAATTTTCAATTTTTTGTCTTTTATTTCTTTTGTAAACAAAAAGGAACAAAAATATGCTTGTGTGCTTACATCTGCTTTCTTGAACCCTTGCCTCTCATTAGTACAAGAAAAGAGTTAGTTATTTAGAATTCAGGTAGTTTCATTTCCATAACACTTTGGTAGTGGTAGCCTTTTAATGGAAAAATAAAAGAATCAAGTGAGGCAATTTTTTCATTCTTGTTTGCATATAGGTTTATGAAAAGAAAGTTGTAGTGTGCATTTCAAGGTGTCCTAAATCTTGCATTCAAAATGTTTTTCTTTCATTGAAAATAAAAAGAGTTTGATTTGTAAGCATAGTTGCATCCATTTTTTCATTTGAGAAAATTGCATTGTGTTCTTATCTTGTATTGCTTTTGGATCCAGTCAGAACATCACCAAAGTTGCATCCGCACCCTTTTTGAGTAAAGAATAGCCCATTAAAATGAACGGTTAATAAAATCCATTAGAAATTTTCATTTTTCTAGGGTGAACGAACAAGTTTAGGCTAGGGCCTTGGTATAGGTTGGAGAGTAAATTTCTCCAAGGCCACTGAACCAATGTAGGTGTCTAGGATAGGGAGTGAAGAATCCATTTGTTGTATAGGTCTAGTCTGGAAGCTCCTCTAACATAGGAGTTAAACACAAGGTCACGTAAGGAATATCCAAGGAGATTCCCCTCCATATATTGACTGAGCATAGTGGAGAGATCATATATTGCGGGTTTCGATTGTTCCCATACCTGTGTGAGAGGCAATTCTTTCAAGGCTTCGAGATTTGTTACCCTACCCACACGTTCAGTACTGTATATTGGATGTACCTTCTGGGCACCGACTAAGAGCTGTTAACCAATTTTGCTTCTCCTAGGTACATCGAAAAGTGACTACGAGGGTTTTCCATAATACTTGAGGTAAATTTTGCATCACACATTTTAGTAATGTTGTAGGGTGCCTCACAAAGTGAGAACACTTGCACCAGATAAGGTTGATCTATGGGGGACATGATAACTACTTCTCATACCTTCGTGTGTTGGCCCATGAGACTTAATCAACTTGTGCCTCCATCCAGAAGGTCCCGATCCCACTTTGTTGTTATTCTATTCCCAAGACTTAATCCACTTGAGTCAAAATATTGATAGAGTTGTTTGTGTTTGTATTATATTTTAAGGATTTGTAGGGGTGTGATTGGTGAACGTAGTTGGACTTTAAGAAGGCGAGTATATTGTCACCAAAAGTTGATCACTCAAAGTGGCTGATAAACCACCTTGAATATTGAGGAGAATTCAATGCCTTTCCCCAGGAAGAGGTTATAAATAATTATCCTCTGCCTCCACAAAGGCATTGGCTTGATCCATCCAGAAAATTCCTACCAGTCGGTGGGACTAAGATCGTAAACATTGATCCTCCAAAAGTTAACGTTTCAAAACTAGAGACAGTAATTGTTGAGGATATTGGAGATGAGGAGTTCACTCTGCAATTTAATCCTCCGTTATATGGGACTTTTCCATTACCAATTGTACAAGTTCCACCTCCTAGATCAAACCTCACTGATAGTAGCCCTCTCCATTGGGCCATTGTGGAAAACACTCCACCAGTGTTAGGGTTAGGAGCCCATGAAACTCCCACATCGGTGATAGTCACCAGGGGAATATTTCCTCTTGGTATGTAAAACCAAACGATAGGTGTAATTAAATCCACCATCTCCACGTCAACCAACAAGATTTCCTTGTTGGTCGTTAGTCCCACTCGAATATATAGTGAAGCTGCATCATTTCATCAACAATGAACATTTTTTCATACGAAATGTCATCAATGGATGCGCTTAACACGTTGGTTAGTTCTCAGTTAGCGTCCCAGTCTTCAAATTTTGGTTTAGGGAGAAATCCATCTCCTTACCAATACTTTTCTTGGGACTGAGGTGACATTCCTTCATTAACCTCATTTGTCGGAAGTGGACCTTTCCAATATTCCAACCCTAATCCTGCATGGGGTTGGGGCACATCTATGGGTAGTGGATCTCAATCCGCTAGTATTCCATCTACATTGACCTCATTCACACTTTACAGTGGGTTCAAGAGTAACCCTTTCACCACATCCACAATGTGGGCAGAGGAAAACCCCTTCCAAGGTCAACCCGTCCCCTGGAAAGGAACTTTGTCTTCGCTAGAAGAAACATTGAGGAGTACCCCTCTCCAAGGCCAGTGGACTCCCTCTAAATGGATTTCATAAGTGGGAAACCTCTTTCTTGGTTAGCCTACCCCCATGCCAATATTTTTTCCCTTGCATGGGGGGTTTGTTGGGGGAAAACCCAATTTTCCTCTCGAGAACCACATGGGTGGAGGATTTCCTCCATTTAATTAGGGGCCACAAGGTTTTATCCCAACCTCTGGTTCAACTAAAAACTCTTTTTGGCAACCTCATGCCAGTTTCAACCCAATACCTTCCTTTTAGGGTGTCAATTAGTTAATGACACATCCCAGTCTACCATTTCTGGCAATGCTGCATATTCCAGACTTATCCAAGTTGATGAATGATCCCATTCATCATGACCCTAGTTGGACTATGGTCCCAACCAAACTAACTTCAGACATACCTAAGTTTGAAGGTAAAAGTGGCGAGGATCCACATGACTGGGTAACAACATTCCACTTGTGGTGTTTTCAAACTTACTTATTGACGATTTGATTTGATTATGTTTTTTCCAGCGTACTCTTACCAGATATTCTACCAAGTGGTAAATTGAAATTGAAAGTGGGAAGTACTAAACTTTTGGTGATTTATCCATAGTTTTCCTAAACCATTTCCAGCTCCTTGTCTGGTATGACGCCAATACATAATTGCTAGCAAATTTTGAGAAAGATAAGGACACACACATTTCTGATCACATCCGAGAATGGGAGAAGGAAGAGGTTGATTAAAGATATGGTTCTAATAGAGTTCTTCCTTGAGTGGTTCCTGAAATCTCTACTCCTGTACATTTCGAAGTATGTTTCTACTTCGGGGATGTTTTCAGAAGAACAAGCGATCTTTCAGGCACAACCTCTAGTGCTCATTTACTATCAATCAGGTATTCTCTATGATATTATGTTGGATGCACCATGATATAATCTCAACTTGGAAAATACAAAGTCTAACCTAGATGTTGATGGAATTGTAAGGTCTTCTAAAATGAAATCAGCAGACTTGGCTACAAGCCATATGCAAAAACTTGCTATCTAGCAACCTACGACTGGTCCAGCCTTTGGCTCGATCACCCCCGCCACCCAATAATAAGAAGTATATTATGTGAAAATGAATACTTCGAATGGTCCACAACAACCCAAAGAGAAGAAAAAAGGAAAGGGTAAGAAGGGAGTGGGGGAAATAACAAAAAATCAGATAAGAATGCTGAGGGGGGCAAGGATGAAAAAAGGAAGGTGAAATTTCCTTGCAATATTTGTGATGAAGATCACCTTACACATCAGTTCCCATATATGGAATAATCCCAATGTATTATAAAGTTGAATCAACAACAAAAACCTGATGTGTTGAATAATCCTTTCCCATAAGGGAACAATTTATAGGGTGGTTCTTCCAACTTCAACCCACAATAGGGCACCTCAAGTGCAGTACCTCCATTTGATGGATATCAAGGATTAGTGAATATTATTATCCATTTGAGGCCAAATGATGTATATTTGATGAACATATCTTAGAATTATGATAATTCAGAGTCGACCGAGAAGGGTAAGAAATCTTCAAAAGATAAGGCCCCTCTCCACATAGAGAAGCATGAAAAAGAGACAATGTTGTGCATACCTAAGGGTGTCTATAAATGGAAAATGCATAACACCTATGCGAGAGACACTCCCAACTATTTGATTGTCAAGGATTTGGCTCAGATGCCTTATGAAATGTCCACTTTGGATGTGCTCCAAAATTTCCCCTCCCACCGCGTTGTGTTGTTGTCTTCCATAGGAGATATTGATTCCTCCAGTAAGCTCTTGATGAATTTTGATGCTATTGATGTGAGGCCCCACCTTCCATATCATGTATCTTTCCATATTCGTGTTGTTTGCAATGATCTTTTGGTTAAGAGAGTCGTTGTTGATGAGGGTGCTTCGATGTTTGTATTGTCTTTGTCATGTTGGAAAGCTATGGATTCTTTTGAGCTTACCCCTGATCCTAGACTATTGACTTCCTTTGATGGACTATCATTTCAAACTCATGGTATTATTCCTTCTTGTTCAGTTATGTTGGGGGAAAAATAGGTTTGTGTGGAGGTTGAAGTAGTCGATGAAACACTCTACTATAATATGTTGTTAGGAATAAGTTGGACATATGCCACGACGATTGTCATCTCAAAAATATTTTGTATTATATGCTTTCCCCACGAGGGAATAATTGTGAACATTGATCAAGTAGCATCCAACATTTATGATGTAACATCTATCCCTTAGACTACCATCCCCTGGATCGAAAACTCTTAGGAAACAACTAAGAGTATTAGTTGTGGAATGTACCCTTCGCTCATGGGATCTTTTGATTTTTCCACTCTAATTTCGCATGTTCGAGCAACTTTGGTCAGATTCCAAAAGCAGAGTTCTAGGAAATCCGTCAATAGGGTCGCTTCATTTAGAATGTCTTATACACATGACCCTTGGATGCTACCTTCACCGTCTAGTCCGGTTGAAGGTCAAGTCCATGTCGAGATGGTCGAACCCTTGTCTGTAGCTGAAGTATCTTATCAATACATTCAATAGGACACAAAAAACCCATATCAAACTCTCTTGGTCATGGAGGAGGATGCTCTTTTTCTCGAGCATGTTTGGGTTAAAAAATATTCAAGCTCCCAAGACTATCTAGACACCATCTTGCCATCAGATGAAGCTATTATCGAGGCAATGGTTGGAGCTGAAAATCCATGGGGCGATATGCATCATAGGTCATATTTCCTCCCCGAACTCAGTTGCATAGAGAATGGAGAGTTTAAGTCAGCTATTGTTATAAGTGTTGATATGATAGTTAATCCCTTAGCTGGGCATGGTGTTTACGTCAAAGAAATATGGATAATATATCAGAGATGATCTCGATCATTATCTATAGGAATCTCGATGTCGTCGAAAATATCTTCATCGAAGTATAATTCTCACAAGAAGAGGTCGCTTAGTAAACGACACTTTTTAAAGATTTTCAAGATATGTTTGCATGGTCTTACGAGGAAATGCATGGAATTGATCCTCAGATAGTTCAACATGAAATTCAAACCTACGGAAATGCAAAGCCGGTTCGAAAAAAGTTGAGACTTGTAAACCCTAGGAAGGCAACGGAAATCAAAGTATAGGTGGAAAAGATACTAAATGTAGGATTCATCTACCCTCTTCCTTTGACGAAATGGGTTTCCAACCCAGTTCCAGTTGATAAAAAGAAGAATACAATTCGTAGATGCATGGATTTCCAGGACTTAAATAAGGCTTGTCCCAAAGATAAATTTATGACACCATTCATTGACCATATCTTAGACGAGTGCATGGGGACATAAATATTTTCATTTATGGATGGTTTTTCCAGTTACAACCAGATTGGGATTCATCCAGAGGGCCAATAAAAGACAACCTTCATATTCCTCGAGGGAACCTTCACTTATAAGAAGATGCCCTTTGGTCTTAAAAATGATGGTGCTACATTCCAATGGGCCATGATGTATTCTTTTCATGACTTGAAGCATATAGTGTAGTAATAATTAGATGATCTTACAACTCATTCACAAGAAAGATCCCTACATATTTTACACCTCCACTTGGTTTTTAAACGATGTCATTACTATCCGATCCGACTGAATCCGTACAAATGTATATTTTGCATGACCTCTAGTCATCTTCTTGGATTCATCGTTTCAATGAAGGGGATCATGGTTAAACCCTTAAAGGTTGAGGAAATACTTCAATTACCTCCCCCACATATGATTAGACAACTTTAGAGCCTACAGGGAAAGGCATTTTTTCTCCAATGATTCGTGTCGAACTATGCCAACATTACGAAAGGCTTCATGCACCTTTTAAATAAAGGGGTCCCATTTTACTAGGATGAATCCGCACAACGTTCATTGGATGCGTTAAAGAAAGCCTTGATTTCAACTCCTTTTTTGAGTCCCCCCCCCGACTACGATATATATTTCTTGATATATTTGGAAGCAGTCGAATCCTCGATTGACATGGTTCTTGTTCAGGAAGATGATGAACTTCAAGAGCACGTCATCTATTATTTAAGACACACATTGATGGGTCCTAAACTCAAGTATTCACACGTTGAAAAGATGGCACTGCATTTCATGTTGTCCAGTGACTTCGACACTATATTCTGTCACATAAGACAACCATTATTTCCACTTTTAATCCTTTCCAATATGTTTTTACTAGGAAAATTATTGGCGAGAAGTAAAAAAAATGGATTGTTGTGCTTCAAGAGTTTGATTTGGATTTTGCATCAGTGAAATCCAAGAATTATTTAGTCTTCATCGAGTTAATGTTGGAGTTCCTAGTTGGGAATGAGGAAAGTGAAATGACAGACTCATTTCTGGATGAGCATGTATTCCTCATCTCTTCATCTGATCCGTAGTATGCGGATATTATTATATATCTCTAGACTTTGAATTTCCCTACAAAATTTTCATGAGACGAGCAACAATGAATTCATCACATGGACAAAAACTACCTCATTATCACAGACACAGTGTATCATCATGGGGTGGATTTGATTCTTCATCACTTTTTGACTATTGAAGAAGTAGAGGTTGTGTTAAATGACTACCATAGAGGAGCATGTGGTAGTCACCTATCTTGGTTGGCGACAACCCAAAATATTTTGCACGCCAAGTATTTTTGGCCCAAGATATTCAAAGATTGTATTGAGTTCGTCAATAAATGTCACACTTGTCAAATATTCACGAAGAAAATGCACGCATATCCCACTCCTATGTTTCCCGC
The DNA here is from genome assembly GCA_009831015.1 of Picea engelmannii. Classification (NCBI taxonomy): domain Eukaryota; kingdom Viridiplantae; phylum Streptophyta; class Pinopsida; order Pinales; family Pinaceae; genus Picea; species Picea engelmannii. The sequence continues at coordinate 152,644 of ML781594.1, read as the reverse complement.
TATTACTATTGGCCCTTTCACCAAGTGGGGGGTATATTTTATGACATGCCACCCAAATTTGGCTAGGGGGCATCGTTACATTATCGTGGTCGTAAAATATTTCACCAAGTGGTCCTAGGCTATGCCAACATTTGTTAACAACAAGGAAACTTGTTGGCATAGGGGAATACCTAGGGTTTAGCTCCAAGAGTGCACCAACAAGCCCTAGCTACTAGCCCTTTCGGCAACACCTGTGAAGAAAATGCAGTCTCACCCAAAGCAGCTATGAGGGGGTTGCAGGACAAATATGTCTACAACCAGGGGAATATCAAGTGGTTCTTACTGAAACAACAACATAACATGCATCTATCATTAAACTAGCTAGATCTTTCCTTCACAGCTATAGATATGATCTAACACAACAATGCAAACAATAATACAATAGAAACAGAGATCAAAGAATCAATCACACATCCACAACACAAGGTATACATGGTTCACCCTCTCTCTAGGGCTACGTCCATAGAACTGTGCTTATGATTTATTAAGGAAAAGCATACAGTTCTCATCTACGCTCTCAACTAGAATACTTTCTTTCTTCTCTCTCTTTCTCTCCCCTTCCTACACACCCAATGATAGGACTTGATCTTCACACATAGCTGAAGATATTACAATACCATAAGGCTCTCTCTCTCAGCACTTCTCTCCCCTAATATGATAATCTCTCACACAATAATAGAGCTAGATCAACAACAATATCATACCAATACTCAATGACCAACCCGACCCAAGTTCTCTTGACCTTTATTTATACATTACAATACCTCACCGACAACCTTAGGCCGAAACCTAGGTGCCAAAACCCTAAATACAAAAACCCTAGGTGTCTAAAACCCTAGGTCAACTTGACCCTCTTTTTCTGGGCTTTGCCAGCCTGTCTTTCCTTCCTTCTCGTGCGGTGTTCCAAAGCATCCAATGGTGAATTTTCCAACTTTCTGAGTCATCCTCGATCCCTCTCCCTTGCTGATATGTCATCCTCAATATCCTCATCCAATGGATTTCTTTTCCACACTTCACTCCATATTTTCTGTTCTTTTTCTCATTTCGACCTAATGATAGTCATTGTGTCTCCCGCAAAGCTCGCTTCTTCCCTTTTCTTCCTCATTCTTCACTTCCTTCCATAACCCAGGGCCAACATGCCCCCAAAAATCACCTATGACTCATCCTTAGGCACTTGAGATCTGATCCTCTTGTTTTTCTTCGAATTTTGACTGCATAGTGCAACCCTTGCTTTCTTCTTTATGCCTCCTTTCCATCCTTGTGAAAACTGTCTTTTCTGTGTCTAGTACCTAGTTTCAACTGCACCTAGTACCTGGACCCTTGTCTTCTTGATTCTATTGAGATATATGAGGTGACTGGTTGTCATAGTACAACTTCAGCCGACTCCCATTCACCAATCCTTCCTTCCAATCTCCTTTCAATGTCTTCACCTACGCAGCTCCTCCTTCTGTAACATAGGCAATCTCATATGGTCTGAGCCAATGCATTATGAACTTCCCAGGGTGTTTAATAAACTTACTATCATATAGCAAGACTAAATCACCTTTTCTAAATATCTTATTCTTGATGTGTCTGTCATGGTAGGCCTTTTCTCGTTCCTTCTGAATTTGCTAATGGAAGCCTGCAATGAATCTGTCTTCTTCTAGTTCGATCAACTGTGCTAGCCTTTCATGAATGGCACCAGTATCATCCATGTTGGTAAATGCATCAATTCTTAAGATTGGTACCAAGTACTCCATTGGGACAACAACTTCAAGACCATAAACCAACTTGAAAGGGGTTTGCATTGTTAATTTCTTGCAAGTGGTTCTATAAGCCCAGAGTACTTCTGGTACTTTTAAATCCCAGTCGTCCATGTTCACACTGCAAATATTTGTCAATGATATCTCCAAGATCTTGTTTAATGCTTCAACCGTTCTATTTTCTTGTGGATGATAAGGTGTACTCTTCTAATGGTGGATTGCAAATTATTCAGTCAGGGCTTCAACTATCTTATTGATGAAGTGTGTACCTTGATCACTCATAAGGACCTTAGGTCATCCAAACCTAGTTATTATATCATCAAATATAAAACGTGCAGGTGTAGTTGCGCTACAGTCCTTGACTGCTCTTTCTTCGACCCATATAGTCAGGTATTATGTCGTAGTGATAATATACCTTGCTCCTGTGTGATTTCCTGGTGGGTTTATAGGTCCCACGAAGTCAATGGCCCATTTTTCAAATGCTTGTAGGGTCAACTGCGGTGCTAATGGCATCTCATCTCTTCGGGATGGTTTTCCAACTCCCTGGCATACATCGCATGCTATGGCATATTTTTTAGCATCTCTGTGTAACATAGGCCACCAAAGGCCAGCTCGCAGAACCTTTTGCGCAGTTTCTTTTCCTGCATAATGTCCTCCTGCAATGCCTTCATGAGATTCTTCAAGGATCATAGGGCATTCTGCCTCCATCACACATCTTCTTAGGATCTCGTCAGGTCCCATTTTATATAGCTGACCAGCTATCAATAAAAAATCTGCAGCGCGCACCACTAGTTGTTTCTTCTGCAGAATTGTGTATTTGGCTGGAGTTATTCCTATTGACAGGAACTGGAGTATGTCTGTGAAGTGGTCATCAATCTTTCTAATGGCAAGAAACTTTGCATCTAGTAGTGTGTCCTCCAAACTGGTAGCTTCTTCGCCATGCTCCAACCTCGAAAGGTGGTATGGGCCCTTATTAATTCTTCTTGGCTTAACTATGATCTCAAAATCATATTCTTGAAACAGGAGAAGCCATCTGCATATTATTCCCCCCAACACTGGCTTGTTGACTAGGTATTTCAGCACGGAATGGTCAGTAAACATTTTAAAGTGTCCTCCCAACAAGTAGTGGCAAAATTTCTGCAATGCATACACCATGGTTATTCCCTCTCTCTCTGTAGTAGTGTAATTGATTTCAGCTGTGGAGAGCTTTCTGCTAGAAAATGATAATGGATTATCAATGTCCCCTCCTCTAGGTTGTTCTATTATTTCTCCTAATGCAATAGAATATGCATCCACATGCACATGAAATTGCTTGCTCCAATTGGGAAAGACTAGAATAGGCACAGTGACCATCTTTTGTTTCAGTGTGTCGAAGCTCTGCTGGCATTCGTCTATCCACCCAAACTAAAAGTCTTTTTTTAATAATCTCTCCATTGGCGCAGTAATTTGAGCATATCCTTTGATAAATTCCCTATAATAGCTAGTATGTCCTAGCGCAGTGCGCAATTTTTTTACTGATGTAGGTGGTGGTAAATCAACTATAATTGCAATTTTGGATGGATCCACCAAAAATCCTTGCTTGCATACAATATGACCTAATAATACTCCAAATGGTGAGACGAAGATGCACTTCTTCAAATTCAAATCAATTTGACACTGCCTGCATTTATCCATCATTAGCCTTAGACATTCGATATGATTTTCCAACAAACTAAAAACAGTCCAGTCATCAAAGTATGCTTCTAAAAACTTATGCAAAAATTCTTTGAATTCTTCAACCACCACCCTGGAAAAGATGGCTGGGGCATTCTTCAGTCCAAATGGCATTACTCTGTATTGGTAGGATCCCCACTCTGTGGCAAACGTAGTCTTATGATGATCCTCCTTGGTGATGCGGATCTGATGGTATCCTTAAAACCCATCTGTAAAAGAGTATACTTCTTGGCCTCCCACGTTATCCAACACTTCATCTATGAAAGGTGTAGGGAAGGGGTCATGTAGACAAGCATCATTCAGCTTCCTGAGATCTACGCAAATCCTGATCTCACCTGTCTTCTTATCTTGCACTACCATGGGGCTGATCCACTCCAACTCTTCGACAGGTTCAATAATCCCTGCTTCCAGCATTCTGTCGAGCTCAATCTTCACTTTTTCCTTGTATTTCGGGTTCAATCTGTAGGGTCTTTGTTTGACTGTCTTCACGTATGGTTTCAAAGGGATTCTCATTTCTCCCATAGGTCCTTTGATTCCCTTCATATCAGTGAACTTGGTCATGAACAAGTTCTAATACTCATGCAATAATTCTGTGATTTTATCAATGGTAGCAGCATCCCAGTAATCTCTAACATTGGAAAGCTTCGGTGTCTCCTTTGTCCCAATATTGAATTTCTTTATCTTTATCGGTTGTCCAATGAATGACAGTTCCACTCTTGGACCTTCCACATCTCTCTAACCTTTATTTCTATGATATTCACCTTCCTTGGATCATCGTCTTCGTCAGCATTGATGTTGTAGCATGTCTGCAATTTCTGGAGGGGCACAGGCCATTCATCCACTTCTTTCTCCAAGGGGAGGCTAGATACCTCCTCAAATAATTTATGTCTCACCATCTGTAGTGCTTGATCTACATAAGGAAATTCATTGTCAAACAAAAAGGTGGTTATAAAATTATGGATCATACCTTCCCATTCTGAAGTGACAAGGCACAACTCTTCTTGAAGGTACCAGTTAATCGGGGTGGTATCCTACGTATTGACGAATCTGTGTACCCATTGTTCTCTAGGAATGTCACTCCATGCCTCTTCACAACTTCGTACATGGTCCTTTTGGCAGCTTCAACCTGTGTATCGTGCTTCTCAACTTCCTTCTTGTGCTGAGAACTATGCTATCATCATAGTTTGGCATTGTTTCCAGTCTATAATATTGATTTTATGTGTCCCCCACCATCTCACTGGTGTGGCTTTTATGGCCTCATCCATTGCCAACAACCTCTGTTGTGTTGGTACACTTGTCTCAAATTATGACAAGAAGTTTTCTAAGGGGTTCAGTCCATCAAATGTGGGTAGATTACTCACTATTGTGCCAATCCAACGAACTTCTATGGTTAGCCTAGCACATCTTCTTGTAGATACTTCGTACATCTGGTTCTTCCAGTTCTCCAATGCTTCTTATGAATCATATGAACATGCGTTGTCACTTCGCCAGCTTAGATTTCCGTCACCTGTAGGGTTGATATAATCCTACTGTCTGGCCATTAATTTGTAGATGTTTTCCAATTCAAATGTGTGGTCTTCTTCTTTGATAGGTTCTGTGTATCATGGACCTTCATCTAGATCTAAAGGTGCAACGACCCGAAGGACAACTTTATTAAATGTCATGCGCATTTTCTTTAAATCAACAATAGTGGAATTGTCGAAGGCCCAATCAATTCCTAACAACGTAGGGTAAGGGAAACTATCATCAACAATTTCAATTACCTCAAAATATGCAAAGGTTCTTACTCCATTGATGTCCACTGGGACATGCTCTAATCGTCCAAATGGGCTGACAGCTTGCTGATTAGCCATGCGAAGCCTGATAGGGGAATACATCATCTTGGGTTTTCCCATCAATGCCCAAGTTTGCTTCATCTTGACATTGACTTCTAACCCTAAGTCAAGGATCACATAGTCTATCTCAGACTCTCCTATCTGAGCATTCAAGTGTAACTCTTTATTTGTCCTTCTCCTTTTTCCAATTTGGTGCATTGCTCTATTCAACAAGGGGTCTATTTTTCCTAGTTCATAATGCATGATTAAATATTTTAATTCTTGTACAACGCCTTTATATTGAATCAAATTAACATAAGTGTGCAAGAATTCCATGAGTTTGCTTACCTCTTTTCCTTCTGTTGGTGATGCATACGGATCAAATGCCTGAGGCATACCATATTATTTGATTTCTAGTTGTCTCTTTGATGAATATCCTTGATCTCCTTTGAACTCTTTCCTTTCCTCCTCAAATATCTACCTTTCTTTCTTAGCATCGAACATTGGGGTCTTTTTGTAGCTTTCCTGACTCCGTGGTCATTTTCAGTCCTTCCTTGGGTTTCTCTGTCTTATCCTGTAGCAGCGTATCCTCGAGTAATAACAATGACTCTAGCATTTGCTTTGTGAGGTTCAACATATATCAGTTGTACTTGTGGTTTCTGTCGGGGTCCTCGTTTTCCCTGAAGTTTAGCCACCAACACAAGGCATTCTTCTATGGCATGCTCGAAGGAGTTACAGTAACTATAGTTTGTGTAGGGATTCTGACAATCTCTTGTTAAATGGCCTGGCTGTGTGCAATTGTAACAGATTATTTGTCCTTAGCCTTGGCCCATAATTCCTCCTCATCCTCATCCTCTGTAGCCACCATGAGGAGTGAAATTTCCTCTCCCCGGAGAGTTGTACTACAAAGTGTTTCCCTCTTGTTGTACTTCACCTTGAATTTTGTATATGTCTCTCGACCTTTCATGCATGAGATCATAAGCTCTGCAATCCCGATTATCATGCCCCACTGATTTTCAAAATGTACAATACAAGTTTGTGGGTGTCTGGACATACTTCTGTATGTAGTAGCACTCACCTAGGCGATGCCTATTTCTGCATACCTCGCACCAGGGTAGGTTAACTTGCTTTAAGGGGATTAGTGCTCCTGATGCCAAGTACTCATGAAATAAAGGGTAGTGTTCCTTATCATGGCCTTCAGATCTGCATCTGACACACCATATATCATCCATTTTGTCTTTTCCCTTATCTTTCTTCATATCCTCGACCTATAAAGACAAACTAGTTAGCTGGCTCATGATCCAGCTAATGCCTGAGCTTCTGCCTAAGATGAAATCTTCTGCTGCATCAAAGGGATTCTTATGTGTGGTAATAGCACAACAATGAACCACTCTTTGTTCTATTCATCGGGGATCTGGAAAGTTAATCGGCCTGTTAGGGTCTTGAATCTCTGTTCAAACTCCCAAACAGGTTCTGCTACCTTTTGTTTAATCTCTTTTAGTTTCGTAATACATTGTGATTCTGACTTAGGTTTCTTAAACTCTACAATCAGTGCATTCTTGATCTCATTCAAGGGCTTAGGTTGTGTTAGTCCTTGGACCAATTTCATGTACCAGCTCAGTGCATGGTCCCTTAGCGTAGTGTTGAACTGGGTTCTCTTGATGGCTTCATCGGTGATACTTTTAATATTCCATACGGCCTCGCACAGAAACCAATGCTGATATGGATCTTCAGATCCATCTCCTCTAAATATAGGGAGTCTCATTTCATCTGCCATAAAGCTAACTAGGGTTCTTATCTAAGTAGATGTTGGGCTACTGGTAACATTACTCTAAATACTCTGGTGGTTCTGACTATTCTGTTTGCTAAGTGTTGTTGGGACAATAGGAGGATTAACGTTACTTACCTTAGTAGTTCGCGTAGTTCTTGAGGTTTTTGGCTCACGTTGGCACAGTTCTTCATCTTCCCCTTTTTTTGTTTTGGTGGGATCTGGATGCTCTTCATCGGTTAGATCTACCTCTTCTCCACTGTAGAAACCTTTTGTGCCGTAGTTTTTCTTAAACAAATTCTCAAGGTGAACTCCATGGAATACTTTCCCACTATGCGTATGTCCTGCTTCTGTGTCGTTGTCACTGTCCGAGATATTGAACATTAGCCTTTTCAGGTCTGATCAATCTATTGTATCTTCAAGATGTGGTTTTCATGCAAGAGCATCTTGATTCTTATCTTTAGGAAGTGAATTTTTTTTCCTCTGGGTCCCTTGAAAAAGTATCTCTCGGCTTGACTATACGATTTTGTTCTATCAACAACAAACTCAGTGATATGCCTCCGATGGTACTATCAAACCAGTGATCTACTGCTTTGGAAACAATGTTGTTGACTCTCTTGACCTTCTGGATCAATGTTGGTGTCCAAACCACAAGGGGTCTAGATCTGATTTCAAACTGTGTGTCAGCTAACCTAGCCAACCACTCATGTAACTCCTGATGGATTCCTCCAAAGAAGATCTCATGAATGTCAGTGAAGATGTATCTTTGTAGCCAATCTTCAGTTCTTATTTTAGGGTTCTTGTTCTGGGCTTCAACGAAGTCCTTCTCTTGATCCTCTACCCACTTCTGAATCTATGTATTCGATGGGATCCACCTTGACACTCCCTTAAAAATATTCCTGTCCCGGCAACAGAACCATTTGTTGGTACAGGGGCAGACCTAGGGTTCAGCTCCAAGAGCGCACCAACAAGTCCTAGCTACTGGCCCTTTCGGCAGCACCTACGAAGTAGATGCAGTCTCACCCGAAGCAGCTACGAGGGGGTTGCAAGATAGAGATGTCTATAACCAGGGGAATATCAAGTGGTTATTATTGCAACAACAACATAACATGCATCTATCATTAAACTAGCTAGATCTTTCCTTCACAACTATAGATATGATCTAACACAACAATGAAAACAATAATACAAAATCAATAGAGATCAAAGCATCAATCACACATCCACAACACAAGGTATACATGGTTCACCCTCTCTCTAGGGCTACGTCCAAAGAACTGTGCTTATGATTTATTAAGGAAAAGCATATAGTTCTTGTCTGTGCTCTCAACTAGCAGACCTTCTTTCTTCTCTCTCTTTCTCTCCCCTTCCTACGCACCCAACTGTAGGACTTGATCTTCACACACAGCTGAAGATCTTACAATACTAGAAGGCTCTCTCTCTCAGCACTTCTCTCCCCCAATACAATAATCTCTCACACAATAATAGAGATAGATAAACAACAATATCATACCAATACTCAATGAACAACCCAACCCAGGTTCTCTTGACCTTTATTTATACATTACAATACCTCACCGATATCCTTAGGCCAAAACCTTGGTGCCAAAACCCTAAATACAAAAACCCTAGGTGTCTAAAACCCTAGGTCAACTTGACCCTCTTTTTCCGGGCTTCGCCAGCCTATCTTTCCTTCCTTCTTGTACGGTGTTCCAAAGCATCCAATGGTGGATTTTTCCACTTTCTGAGTCATCCTCAACCCCTCTCCCTTGCTGATATGTCATCCTCGATATCCTCATCCAACGGTTTGCTTTTCCACACTTCACTCCATATTTTATGTTCTTTTGCTCACTTTGACCCAGTGATAGTCACTGTGTCTCCCACGAAGCTCTCTTTTTCCCTTTTCTTCCTCGTTCTTCACTTCCTTCCATAACCCAGGGCCAACAAAACTGCATCAATTTTAATTTTTAATCAGGTCATATCTAGGTTCGGGTTTTCGAAGGAGATTATCACTAACCACGAGAATCACTTTCAGAACCACATGATGGTTGAGTTAGCATCAAATATGGGATTTAGTCAAGGTAATCCACCTCCCTATTATCCTTAGGCAAACAACTAGGTTGCAGTCGTAAATAAATCATTAAAGATGATATTGAGAAGAACGGTTAACTCAACCTGAATGAATTTGCACTTGATGTTATATCCAACATTGTGGGCTTACTGAACCTCAGTCAAAACTACTACTGGTTTTTCACCTTTCCAAATCTTCCACGAAGTGGAAGAACTTTTTTCAATTGAATGTGAGATCCCTTCATTAAAAATCACGGTCGAGCTCCTCCCTAATACAACGCAGCTCAAGGAGAACCTATTCTATCTAAAACATTTTGATGAACAACGTAGAGATGCAACTTTAGAAAACGAGGCGCATAAGAAGTGTGTTAAGTCTCAATATGAAAAATATGTTCATCCTAAGGTTTTCTCTGAGGGAGACCTTGTGTTGGTTTATGACCAAGATAAGGAACCCCTAGGGGCAGGAAAATTCAACCCCATGTAGTACAACCCATATGTTGTGCGATGGGTGTTGGAGAAAGGATCTTATGAGCTCGCGGATTATGAAGGTAATTGGTTATAAGATCCCATAAATGGGGTCTATATTAAGAATTACTATGCTTGATCTCGAAGGCTCGAACACTAGCACTTTTTATAATTATTGTCTATTTTGTACGTAGTTTTGTTTAGAGCATTTTCACCTCCTTGTTGCATTACTGATTGTTTTGCTTATATTGAGTGGAAGTTTCCTAAAGATTCATTATTCTACTTTGGATTCACAGATGATGATAGTCACCATAATCAATATTTAGCATCCGCTGCACGGGTAATCTATTTTCCTTTCAACTAGCTGGTGTTCAATGGAGGTGTGTGTCTCGAGGTGACTAATAACAATGTCGTCTAGTATAGCACAATTGTTGAGATTTTGTGAGATGCATTTCTACATGGTATTAATCACCTTTAAGTGTTCTTGGATTCACAGTTGGTGCTCTCGCAATTGAATGGTCTGTATGGAATACGCAATCCAATGTTGTTACGACTTTTCCTTAGGGTACGTCTTCTGGAACGTTCATTGGATGTTATTAATTATGAGCATGTTCCTAATGAGAGATAATGAACTAGTTGATGCCTATGCTAATTATATTTTATATTGGCATTTACATCACCAATAATGTAATCATGCACATTCATATGTAAATATTTCATTTGCAAGTAAAACACATAAAAAGTGTATAACATACAAAAAGATAATCTCTCTCTCTCTCTCTCTCTCTCTCTCTATATATATATATATATATATATATATATCAAAATGAGATCCATAAGTACAAAATATGGGGTCTTGAGCCTCTGATAATGTTATATAAGTACAAATATGATGTTATGAGCACATAATGTATCTAGGTCTAAGGTCGATGGAATCTATCATAGCAAACAACGACGTTTTCCAAACGCTGGAACAATCTAACCCATGGTTTGGGTACCCCAAGACATGGAGTTGCATGCCTATAGGGAGGGCATCAATAATATCAATAGGCATGTTGTGAGTGAGGCCCTTAAAGTTTTCTTCCCACAATGCACAAGGTCCTAGCTACATCGTCACTGGGACCCACATCCTCTTTGCCTTGTCGATTGTGTCACGAGATGTTATCCGACCTCATAGGTGCTCTATATGCATACAAAGTAAAGTACTTATTAGTATGATGGATCTCAAAAAAAGAATGTCTTTTTACCTTTTCATGTATATATATATATATATATATATATATTCAAAAAATAAAAATTAAACAGCAAAATTTTTTTTTACCTATGTGCCATGGCTCATCCTCAGGAGGAATGATGACATATGGATTGTCAGTGAAGTTGATTTTGGCATAGGGTAGTCCTCTATAAAGGGAGTCAGCCTCTCCCACCAACTGAAAAATTTGTCATCGTAGGGGCTGGATGATTTTACCCCTCCTAGCCGAGCTATCAACTCGGTCCATCAGACCATGGTTGGTCATGGTCATGAGTTTCCCCATACACGTGTCCTTGGGCTCATCATAGGAACCCTCTCAAAATCAAAAGTGCGCAAAACACTGTTGAATCCAATGTTCTTGGTCTTCTTGAGTTTGCAATCAGTAAGTTGCATTTTCATGTAGTTGAGCAAGGTTGTGCTCCATTCAAACATCATGGGTCTTAAGCATTTGAACCCATCCCACATTTATGCTGGAGAAGCCAAGTGCCAAGAGTTGGATCCTACAATCTGAACTATAGTATAAATGATGACTCGGAGGCTCAGATTGGTGATTTGTTTAATAGGAACCTGAGATCCACTTTTATCAGTTCCGACATCACAATATTGGTTAATATAGTCATTGATATTTCTCCCACCTTGTCCATAAGTTTGGAAGTTTGGAACTTCCCCTCTTCTGGACTAACCAGTAATGAAGTAAATGTCTTCCACAATGATTTTCAATTGTTTCCCTTTGAGCATAAACACTTCAGTGTCACGATGCCAATAGTCAATCAGGAGATATAGTAATATCCTTTGGGATCTCATGCCTCCAATCTGAAAAAATATTATAGATTTCACATGCATGTAGGGATTATATACCATCATCATCGTCAAATATCACCCAATCCACCTCTTCATGTTCATGTTCTCTCCATTTGACAAACATCCTACCCAAATTCAAACATAATTTTGAGTTAGTATTGCTTTTTCAATTTTATCTCTGGGTATCTGTGGTCGCCAGTTATAGCAGGTGTGGATATCCATGACTGGTATTTCTACCAGCTACGTATATCCGTGGGTTTCCTTAAGGAATCCTGTGAATGCACATAGTCGATTTGAACAAGGGATGATTAAGCCCCAATTTTCCAGGAAAATGAATAAATGAAAGAATGGAATTGCAAGTTAAGGTGTGGGTACTTACTTGGTCCAGGTGGCAATGGATTTCATAGCTCCAAGATCTGCAAATATTCGCTAGAATTTCTAGGGCTTTTGGTAACTTTGGTTGATTTTTGGGTAAAATGGTAAAAGTAACTTGGTAACTTGGTAAATAAACCAATATTTATTAAAATTGTAAGAACCCACTTCCTATAGTTTCAATATTTTTTCCAAACTTTCAACTAATGGTCGGTCTCTTGTAGTTTTGTGGTTGTTTTTGCAAGTCTTAGGCTATACTTTGGACAATTCTTTGGTTTCTTCTCGTCGATTGGACAAGTCTTTTACAAGAATATAGGCAGGTAATGTTCTCATAAATAACACTTAGGGTAGGGTGCATTCACCTGATATTTTGCATTATCAGTTGTCATTTCTTCTTAAACCTAGGTTTGACCCCATTAACAAGTGATGCAACCTTCTCATTTGCCTAAAAATGTAATTTTTCCAATGGTAGAACCTACCCTCCATGGGCGCTTTAGTTTAGAACCTCATTTTATGATGGCACTCATGGTGCAATATTGTTCCTTGGGCTTGGGAGTCCTAGTTAGTCCCGCCATGATTTTGAATTCAAACTTCATGCTTCTTACTCACTGTTATTCTAATTTTTACCCATAGGGATCCCTCCCTTATATGTCTCTCACAATGATATCATAGAGTCCATAGTTAATCTCTTTTCAGACTCAAAATTGAAAATATTGTCGAGTGATATTGTTTCTTTTACACTCGTTAAATGGATCTGAAGAAATGTTTGTTCAGTACAAGTTTACCCCTTTTTCAGACCGAATAGACTACTTAATAAAAATGTATACTATAGTATACTATCTAAAAGAGTTCTCCTCAGTTTTGTTTTACACGTTTTTGGGCTCAGGAGACTAAATTTATGAAAAAGAACAATGGAGTCCATAGTTAAGCTCTTTTCATACTCCTTAAATATGAAAATATGGTCAAGTGATCTTTTTGTAAATGTGTTGAACCTGCAGATAATAGATCTAGCTATAAAATACTACACACATTTGCAGAGATAAATTGAGAAAGAAGAAGAAGGAGAGAAAGAATGGAAGAATTCTCATTAACCATAATGAATAATGAATAATTTACACATGATATACTCTGTATAACTCAATGAATGTGTACTGGAGGAGAACCAATGCGCCATAGTGATGGCATAGAGTGATCTGGACACACACCAGTAGTTACGGGAGTGAACTACCACCTAGTCTAGTCTCTCAGGTAGTTATGGGAGTGAATTGTTATCTAGCTCTGTTAACTAGTCAACCAGTCTTCAGCTAACTGATTAAACATAGTGTAGTGAGGCGTAGATCAAGGATTCAAGGGTAATGCACCAGTCTAGTGATGATCCCAAGTCAAGTGCACATTATCATTGTGATGATCCCATTGTTGCATGGTGATAAAACCAATGCGACATCTAGACTCAACTCAACTAGTTAAACTGAAGAGAATATTCTCCAGGTGGAGTATTCTCTCCTAAAAAATAGGAGAATGGATAAATGACTAATAATGACTAATAAATAAGGAAAAACCTTAGGAAAAATAAATCCTAGGTCTTTGTGAAGTAACTCCAACACCCCCCCTGAACACCACTATGGTGAAAATAAAGAATGGGTCTCAGAAACGAGGCCATGTTAGGTACCCACATACAAAATATACATTGAAATAAAGTGAGTAAAGAGGGAAAAACTCATTAGAAAACCCCCCCCCTCAAGGTACAATGTATGTAAAAGGAAAAACTACAGTTTCTAGGCAACTGTGTCCTTCACTCCAAGATGACTTCGCAAAGAATGGAACTTCTACTCAGTGAAGGTCTTGGTGAAGATGTGTGTCGTTTATTCTGTTGAAGGACATAAATGTAGGTCAATGATATTCTGATGTACTAAGTCCTAGATGTAGTGCATGTGGATATCTATGTGCTTCATCCACTACCTCTGAACTAGATCTCTGTAGAACTTTAGAGTGCTCTGGTTGTCACACCAGATGACGATCGGTCAGTGAAACTGAATTCCCAACTCAGTGAGAAAATGTACTAGCCACATATCCTGAATGGTTATGTTAACTACCCCTCTATAATCTGCCTCAACTGAAGATAGAGAAATCCAAACTTGCTTCTTTCTCGACCAACAGATAGGCCCAGAACCAAGATAGAGTGAGTAACTAGATGTGGACTTGCGATCAATGTTTTCGCCAACCCAGTCATAATCAATAAACCTGATGAGATATAATGTAGAGCCTATTGCATAATGAATTCCAAAGGTGATGGTTCCATGTAATTATCAAAGGATACACTTTGCAGCCTTCCAATGTAGCTCATGCGACTCCTGCATGAGCCTAGAAACTGTGCCAACTACATAGAAGAGGTCTGGTCTGGAGTGTGTGAGATACAACAAGCTCCCCACTAGCTATATGTACAGTGTGTTTTCAACCAATGGAGTTTCCCCGCCATCCTCAAGTTTGAATCCTGATAGGAAAGGAGTCAGAGAAGACTTGCAATCTGTCATGTGAAATCTCTCAAGAATATCTTGTGCATACTTCACATGAGATAGTTTGATGTCTGATGCATCCTAACTGATCTCTATTCCAAGGAAAAAGTGTATAAGACCCATTTCCATCATAAAAAACCTGTCATGTAGAATCCGCTTGACTGTAGAAATCACTGAAGTGGAGCAACCGGTGATCAACAAATCATCAACATATAGAACTAAGAGTAGAAGTGAATCAATCATCCTAAGCATGTAGAAATTTGGGTCTGATTTACAATGTACAAAGTTCTATGACAACATGCAGGAGTCCATCTTGGCATACCATGCCCTCAGAGCCTTCTTGAGGCCATAAAGGGACTTCTTCATATGACAGACCAAATATGAGTCTTGCATAAATCCCTGGGACTGCTCCATATAGATCTCCTCAGAGAGATCACCATGAAGAAATGCATTCTTCACATCCATCTGATGGAATTCCCATTCCTTGGTTGCCACAATGGCAAGTGTCATTCGTATGGAATCCATATTCACTACTAGAGCAAAGATATCATCATAGTCAATACCATGCACCTGCTGAAATCCTTTGGAAACAAGCATGGCTTTTTATATGCTAATATGTCCATCCACTGCGCTCTTCATCTTGTAGACCCATCCGCATCTGACAAGTTTCCTCCCAGAAGGAAGGGGAACTGGATCCCAAGTCTGGTTCTTGAGGAGGGAGTTGTACTCCTTCTGCATGGTAGATTCCCAAAAGGGATTTCCAGCAGCCTCACCATACGACTGTGGATATGAAGACTAAACCAAGAAAACATGCCTAGAGGGAAATGGTTCAGTGATAGTGAGTGAAACATGAGACTCCTAGAAATTAGATTGAGTCCTTCCAGTATCGGTTGGATCACCAACTAGATACCCTACATCCTGAAGAGTAGTCTATGCCCACTTGGGCCTCTTCTCTAGCTCTGCAACTGCATTTGGATGCTCTAACTCTGCATATGACTGTACTAAATCTGAATCTAAATCATTTGAGTCCTCTGAATCAAAAATCTTTTCTGAAGAAGAGTCGACATGTGCATGCTCATCATCTCAAATAGGTGGAAGAATGAAGGTGTCTTCATGTGGTTGTTGAGGTACATGTGAGACACTTTCCTTGAATTGGACACTATGCTCAATGATGAGCCAGTCCGAGGAAATATCAATAAGCCTATATCCCTTCACACTGTTGGGGTATCCAACAAAAATACACTCAATGCTATGTGGATCAAGTTCCTTCCTATTTTAGAAGGAATCTGGGCCCATGCATGTGAACCAAAAATGAAAAAGTGGGTCACTTCCAGTTTGAGGCCGCTCTAAGCCTCGTAGGGGGTCTTATCCTTGAAAAATATATGGGGAGATATATTTTGGATGTATGTTGCACAATTTAGTGCTTCGACCCATAGTATTTGTGGTTGTGACTTTGCATGCAACATGAAAGATGTCATCTCCTTTAGAGATCTGTTTTTCTGCTCAACAACTTTGTTTTGCTATGGAGTATAGGGAACTGTGTGTTGCAACTTAATCCTTTCCTCATGGAAAATATTATTGATCTCATGATTGAAATACTCTCCCCCGTTATTAGTTCGAAGGACTTTGATCTTCTTTTTGAACTGTGTCTCAACCAGGGCTTTGAAATCTTTGAGGTGTTGAAAGACCTTAGATGTTTTGCCTGAGAAGGTAAATCCATGTAAAATGTGAGAAATAATCAACAAAAATGAGAAAAAACCTTGCTTTGTTGATATATGGATGTGGAAAAGGACCTATAAGGTCACTATGGATCATATCTAAAGGCACAAAATCTCTTTGAGACTTTCCTTTGTCGAATTTCTCTTGAGGGTGTTTTCCGAGAACACATCCCTCACATACTCCCTTGGAGAAATGGATGTTTGGTAGACCATCAACCAATATTTTATTGCTAATATATTATGTTTATATGAAATTCAAATGTCCAAACCTGTTGTGCCATATCCTACTACTTTCATCGGCATGAGTAATCATTAAAGAAGAATCAAGTTCAATGAATTCAGAAAATGTATACAATCTAGACTGATGAATTACCTCACTAGTAGCAACCTTGGAGTTGGTTTTTATGTCATAGATTTCCATGAAATTTGGTTTGAATATGAGTTTCTTTTCGGTGCTGGGATTCGTCATATGATACACAAAGAGAAGGTTGACGGAAAGTTTTGGAACATGCAACACATTCTCGAAGCTTCCATTGGTGAGTTAAATCCTTCCTTTGCTGGTGACTTCGACTGAAGAGTTGTCCCCCATCAGAATAGGAGGACCTTTGCATGCATCCAATGAAGATATTTTGAGGCAACCATGTGATGTGATTCTCTTAAATATAGGATCCAAGAATTGGGAGAGGAGTTGATGGCAATCAAGGCATGGCTAGAATTTGCTTTCTTAGGATTTTGATCTTCTAGCTTCTTCTTCTTGGCACCCTCAGGGATGCGAACTCCAAGGTTGTTTTTCTGAAGTATTTGAGATATTAGATCTATTTGTTTTTGCATGCATGCAAATTATAGATGGAATCCTTTGTTACAGTACTTTCATTTCTCCCCTTTTCTTCCCTTTCCCCTTTTGGATCCTGAGGCATTAGTGAAGGGTTTTGTGTACCCTTCCTTCTTCAGATGTGCATGATATCTCCTTTTGTATTTATATTTATATTTCTTATATTGATGGTTTCCATCTTGAATAGTAAGTTCATGCGCCTTTGGGCCTTTGATTTTTCCCATGTTGATGAGCTTGGTTTGATCTTGTGTCAAGGATTCGATAAAGTCCTTGAGAGAAGGCATCTTCCAGGTGGCTCCAGAGGTGAATCTGACTGAATGGAATGTGGAAACAAACACATAGAATTCAGAACCAAGTTTGGAGAGAATGGTGAGAACCATTTGTTTCTCCTCCTTAGATTTATCAACCCCACAATATTTGAGTTGCGACAGTAAATCCTTGAATTTTGTAAATAAATATTGGATATTGTCGAAGCTTCTTGGATCTAATGTGAGAAATTCAACCTCCAACATGCATACCCTCATATCTTCCTATTTTCCAAATATCCCTTCTAAGGTGGTCTAGGCTTCGTTGGCAGTCTTACAAGAAGATATGAGAAAAAGGAGATTGGGAGAAATAAGACTGCAAATTGTTCTGAATGCTTCAACCATTCGATTTAAGTACTTGGATTTTTCTATGGATGATGTAGATTCTATGTATGCATTCAAGATTAACCTATACAATCCTCTAGTTCAGATATGTATGACTATTTTCTCCTTCCATGAAAGGTAGTTGTGAGGTGTAAGAATGAATTCTTTTTGGAAATCCATCTTTTCGTTCTCTTCAATATTTTGTACCTGCAAAACGTTTTGGTGTAGATTTTTCTTAGTAGTTTGTCGACTCTAATACCACGTAAATGTGCTGAAGCTACACATAATAGATCTATCTAGAAAATAGTACACACATTTGCAGAGAGAAATTGAGAAAGAAGAAAAAGGAGAGAAAGAATGGAAGAATTCTCATTAACTGGAATGAATAATGAATAATTTACACATGATATACTCTATATAACTCAATGAATGCACACTGGAGGAGAACCAATGCACCATAGTGGTGTTCTAGAGTGATTTGGACACACACTAATAGTTACGAGAGTGAACTGCCACCTAGTCTAATCTCTCAGGTAGTTACGGGAGAGAACAACCACCTAGATGAGTTACTAGTCAACCAATATTTAGTTAGCTGACTGAACAGAGTGTAGTGAGGAGTAGATCAAAGAATCAAGGGTAATGCACCAGTCTGGTGATGATCCCAAGTCAAGTGTGCATTATCATGGTGATGATCCCAATGTTGCATGGTGATAAAACCAATGCATCATCTAGACTCAACTCAACTAGTCAAACTGAAGTGTCAATTGAAGAGAATATTCTCCAGGTGGAATATTCTCTCCTAGAATATAGGAGACTGGATAAATGACTAATAATGACTAATAAACAAGGAAAAAACTTAGGAAAAAAAAATCCTAGGTGTGTGTGAAGTAACTCCAACACTTTTCTCTTTCAAACTCGTAAAAATGGATTTGAATGGACATCGTTTTGCTATAAGTTTAATCCTTTTCCGGACCGAACAAACTATTTATGAAAAAGGAATACTCTATTCAAACTCTGACTAGAAGAGTTTTCATTGGTATATTTTTACTCTTTTTCAGGCCCGAGAGACTAAAACTTACGAAAAATACCAGCATGGGAGGTTTACTTCCTAAAGTTTAGTTGTAACTACATTGCATATTGATCACTTGCACTTTTAGGCCTAATGTCGGCTTCAACATGTTTTGGTTGAACCAATTTATTTTTCATTCCTATTAGTTACCAAACTTGCAATCTATGCATTTGCAACTCAACACCTTATCCCTGGAGGAAACACTCCTTGAGTGTCCATATCCTGCACATTCTTTCCTTGCATTGAGAATATGTATGTTCCTTGCACTTAGGGACTAGTTTTCTTTCCCATGACACTCGTTCCTCCACTGTACTATAACATTATTTTATTCCCTTTCATGCTTTAATAATATGAAAAAGACCAAAACAAATAAAAAAATAAAAAATAAAAAGAAGGGGGGAAAGCATTCATCTCTTGTGTTGGAAGCAATCTTTTCTCCCTTGAACAAAGCACAATCTTGAGTCAACATCTCATCATTTTGGGTCTAGTATGGATTTAGGAGAATTTTTCTCATTTATGATTTTTATCTCCCTCGATTGGTTATTCTTCCAGCTATTTGGAGCGTTTGTTGATGCATGTTGTATGAAAAATATACCCCAATTTATAGTCCATGTTTCCTGAGTCACATAATGTGTCATGCTTCTGTTCAAGGAAAAGTTTCAACCTAAGTTGACCATTCTACAGTTAGTCTCTGACCTTGCAAGTCGACCTTCCCAAGTCAGTCAAGTCAGTCTCTTCATCACAAGTATCATGTTGGCACAGGGGTAGACCCAGGGTTCAGCTCCAAGAGTGCACCAACAATCCCTAACTATTGGCCCTTTTGGCTACACCTGCAAAGCAGATGCAGTCTCACCCGAAGAAACTATGGGGGGGTTGTAGGACAGGGATGTTTACAACCAAGGGGAATACCAAGTGTATCTAATAGAATAACAACACAACATTCATATGTCACTTATCATCTTAGATCTACTCTACCCATCTATTTATTAGATCTAACATGGTAATGCAATAACAGTATATGAAGGCAAAATAACACAACGTCAATCACACACACAAGACAGATATATGTGGTTCACCCTCTCTCTAGGGGTACGTCCACATAACTGTGCTTTATGATATATTAAGATGGAAGCATACAGTTCTGATCTGCGCTCTTAACCAACATGTCTTCTCTCTTATCTCAATCTCTCCCCTTCCTGTGCACCTAGCTACAGGACTTGATCTTCACACCCAGCTGAAGATCTTACAATACTAGAAGGCTCTTCACTCATCACTTCTCTCTCATACGATAATAATCACTCACATCAATAATACAAGTAGATCAATACTAGCAGAAATGACAACAACCCAACCCAGGTCCTCTTGACCTTTATTTATACATTACAATATCTTACTGACATCCTTAGGCCGAAACATATGTGTCAAAGCCCTAGGTACCAAAACCCTAGGTGTCTAAAACCCTAGGTCAACTTGACCCGCATTTTTAGGGCTTTGCCAGCTTGTCTTTCCTTCCTTCTTGTGCGGTGCTCCAAAGCATCTGATGGTGGATTTTTTCACTTGCTTAGTTGTCCATGATCCTTCTTCCTTGCCGATCTATCATCCTCAATCTTCTCATTCAATAGATTTCTTCCTCAGACTTCGCTTTGTCTTTTCTGGTCTTTTTCTCTCTTTGACCAAATAACAGTCATTGTGTCTTCCGCGCATTTCTCTTTTCACCTTTTCTTCCTTGATCTTCACTTCCTTCCATAACCAAGGGCCAACATGCCCCCAACACTCACCTATGACTCGTCCCAAGGCACTTCAGATCTGATCCTTCTGTTTTACTTTGACTTTAGACTACATAGTGCAGCCTTTGCTTTCTTCTCTATGCCTTCTCTCCTTCCTTGTGCAGACTATTTTTTCTATGTCTGGTACCCAGTTTCAACTGCACCTGGTACCTAGACCCTTTTCCTTATGCTTTTACTTAGATCTGCGAGGTAGCTAGTTGTCATAGTATAACTTTAGTCGACTCCCATTGACTAATCTTTCCTTCCATTATCCCTTAAAAGTCTTGAACTACGTGGCTCCTCCCTCTGTAACATAAGTGATCTCATATCGCCCAAGACAATACGTTATGAACTTCCCAGGATGCTTCATGAAATTACTGTCATATACCAACACTAGATCACCTTGTCTAAATGCCTTCTTCTTGATGTGCTTGTCATGGTAGGGCTTCTCTCTTTCCTTCTGTACTTGCTGATGGAATCTTGTAATAAATCTGTCTTCTTCGAGTTCGACCAACTATGCAAGCCTCTCTTGAACAATGCTAGTGTCATCCATATCTGTAAAGGAAACAATTCTTAATCTTGGCACCACGTATTCCATTGGAACAACAACTTCGAGGCCATAAACCAACTGGAAGAGGGTCTGCGTTGTTAACTTTTTTCAAGTGGTTCTATAGGCCCAAAGTACTGTCGATACTCTTAAATCCCAGTCATCCCTGTTCACACTGCAAATCTTGGTTAGTTTTGCCTCCAAAATCTTGTTGAATGCTTCAACTATCCCATTTTCTTGTGGATGGTACGGTGTGCTCTTTTGATGGTGGACTGCAAATTCTTCAGTCATGGCTTCAACTATCTTATTGATGAAATGTGTGCCTTGATCACTCATAAGGATCTTTGGGCATCCAAACCTAGTTATGATCTCATCAAATATGAAGTGTGTAACTGTAGTTGCACTACAATCCTTGACTACTCTTGCTTCAGCCCATCTGGTCAAGTATTCTTTCATAGTGATGATGTACCTTGCTCTTGTGCGCTTTCCTGGGGGGTTTATAGGTCCCACAAAGTCAATGGCCCATTTTTAAAATGCTTGTAGGGTCAGCTATGGTGATAATGGAATTTCATCTCTTCTGGATGGTTTCCCAACTCTTTGGCATACATCGCAGGCTATGGAATAGTCTTTAGCATATATGTGTAAGGTAGGCCACCAAAGGCCAACTCTAAGAACCTTTTGCACAGTTTATTTTCCTACGTAATGTCCTCCTGCGATGCCTTCATGAGCTTCTGTGAGGATCAGTGGTTGCTCTGCCTCCATAACACATCTTCTCAATATCTCATCAGGTCCCATTTTGTATAGTTGTCCAACTATAAGTGAAAAGTCTGCATTGCACACCACTAGTTGTTTCTTCTGGGGAATTGTATATTCACTAGGTGCCATTCCCGTTGACAGGAACTGGACTAATTCTACGAAGTGGACATCAATATTTCTAATGGCTAGTGTTATTGGATAAATCAGTAGGTACAGACACTAACTGATCTCCCTAGATCCACCTAGATATAGAACAAAACACACCAGAACATGACGCTTTCCTTAAGTTTTAAATATTGAATTTACTAACTAAAGAGGGATAGGTGACATACCGTTTAAATGCCTCTTCCTCTCGCTATCACCATCCTAGCTCCATTCCAACACTCATACAATGATGAAAAATAACACAACCGACCAAAGTGATAGTAATAGTATAAAATCAATATAAACCTATGTATGTGATCAAGGAATCATACAATAAAACACAACAAGATTTATAGGAAAGAATCATATTACTGTATCATATTAAATGTGAGAGATTACAACCATGGCCTTGATTTTGTAAGGTCCCTTCCAACTGTCCTTCATTCCCCACATACTTCTTGCTCCAAGGATTCTAAGACCATGGATCTGATAGCTACTCACAATCTATCTTGATGAAGCAAATCTCAAAGCCACTCTAACCAAGCTAACAATCCCAAGCCAAAAACAACTAACTTTCTCCATGAGAGCTCCTCTCCTTTTATAATTTGAAGAGGATAAGGTGAGGAGGTTAGGATGTTCCCACTAAATCATGAAAGCGAGTAAGATCCAAACCATTAGGATTCCACCTCACCATGGAAGTTTCTCCTTCTAGAAGCATCGAGAAGATGCTCATTTTTCCCATGTATGAGCATTCTCGCACCCTACCTATAGAGAAACCTGCGAACCTATCGCAACCCAACTATGGTGCAGCCTATGAGAATTAGGCATTCTCACACCTTGCCTATATAGAAACCTGTGACCATCCTCTTTAAGGGTTTTTATAAAGGAGAATGCAACTTGTTTTCTCAGGAAAAGTTCTTCTCTCTTCTTTCTTCAGGAACTTAGTACACTGACCCCTCTAAAGGAAACATATAGGATTACATCACTAACAGTCATAGGGATGGAAAAAATAATGTGTAACAGAGATCCCCCCAAAGTATGAAGTTAGAATAGAGTGATAGCTGAAATACTTTGTCGAGTGTGTGTAGGGAACAAGGAACAGTCAGTCGGAAACCTGCCAACAAACAAGGAAATACAGTACAATAATACACCATCACTAAGGTAGGCATTCCCATACTCAGAATTAAAATAACTCAAAGCATAAATGCCGACATGCAAAGATCCATTTCAAGTAAGAAAATTCAAGGCCACCAAACATACACTGTGGACACATGCCAATATGACTCAAATCTAAACATAGCCACCAAAAATACACTGTGGATCTATGTGTTAAAGACTCAAATTTGAACATAGCCATGAGACATACAATGTGGATCTATGCAATAGTACAAACTGAAAATACTCCAATGCAACTTGAATCTATTAGAAAAGATCTAGGGTCTTCATCTCCACCACTCCATAGTATGAATCTAACCATGCAAATACATGTGTCGAAGTCGAACATGGTAGAAACCACTTGATTACCAGTCATTAGTGTATACCGTTAACAAGTGCGAGGGAAATCACCATTAATGTCAATGAATCCCAAGGTACACTAGTACAATCCAACGAATGTGAATCAATGAGTTGAGGTCAAACACACGACGAAATCTCTCGATCAAGGGTCGATAATGAAAACCCACTGTCGAAAGTGAGGAAACCTGCCATTGAGGCATGCAAGTTCCAAGGTACCAATTGGTTTCTAAGTCTAATTCCTGGATAATGAGTTGAAGTTGACAGGAAAAGACTCGTCATAGGAGGGCCTTAATATATCCCACATCAATGACATGAAACGGGTAACAATATTTGAAGTGGATCATAGTAACAAGTGATTCAGGACTGAATCAAGGATGGCCAATGCAATAGAAGGCTTAAGGATTGCATAAATGGCTGATGCAATAGACGGCTTTCAGGGTTGAAATTCTTGTTTAACATATTGACGAAACAACAAATGTCTTGGAAAAACTGACTCAACAACAGGGATCACAGACCAATTTGTAATCTTATAAAGGGGTATGATCAAGAGACAAGCGGATTTTCCAACTTAGACACAAAGCGAGTGAAAGGGTGTCATGTTCAAAAGTGAATCTTCCACAGAATACAAGTTTAGATACATTTCTTTCCCAATTCCCCCCCCCCACCATTTCTGGCAAGTACCTCTTTATTTTTACACAAGCTTGAGGAGGATAACATATGCTTGAAATGTAATCTCATCCTTCGGATGAGTCCCTCAGAGTATGTTTAACAAACCCTAGGAAGGAGTGGTTCGGTCCCACATGGGCCTTTCAATGTTTGTTTTATGAGTCCAAAGAAAGAAAACTCAGGGGTTGTTCATGTTTAGAGAGTCTGAAAAACACTTAAAGAGAACTCTCCTAGTTCCTTTTTCGTAAATTAGTTCGACGAGACCGAAAAATTGATAAACTATTGCTCACCGAACATTTTATTCAAATACTTTTATGAGCGTGAAAAGAACAAGATTGCTCGGCAATCTTTTCATGTTTAGAGAGTCTGAAAAGAGCTTAAAGGGAACTCCAGGGAGTTCCTTTTTGGTATAACCTTTACGAGTCCGAAAAAGTGATAAAAGTATACTCGGTTAGATTCTCATTGATTTATGAGCATGAGAAAGAACAAAGGCTATGCTCGGTAACTTATTCTCATGTATTTACGAACATGAGAAAGAAAAAATACTAAGCTTGGGATCGTTTTCATTTTTACGCAAGCTTTAAAACAAAGCAACACTATGCTTGGGATAGATTTTATTTTGACACAAGCTTAAAAACTAAACAAAACTATGCTTGGGCTTGGTTTCATTTTTACACAAGCTCGAACCAGAGGAAACTATGCTTGAGGTAAGTGGTTTCATTTTTACACAAGCTTGAACCATAGAAAACTATGCTTGTACTTCCCAATGCATTATCCATGAATTCGCATGGTTGGTGCTTAGCCCCCATCTTAAGAAGCTAGCGGCTCAACTTCAGCATGAAGTCCAGAGGCTGAGGCAAATTCCCCCCAAGCTTCATTTCATCCAACTGCAAAGGAGAATTAAATGAAGCTTCAAATACTAGATGAAGGACTTGACTCAAATAGAGAGGGGGAAAAATTATTTAATTTTTTAATGAGCTTGGCACAGAAACAAGAACTATGCTCATAACCTCTGTTTCATTTTTTAACAATGTTTCCACATGAAAAAACTATCCTCATAAGTGGTTTCATTTTTTAACGAGGTTGATACAGAGACGTGAAAACTATCCTTAGTTGGTTTCATTTTTTAACGAGCTTGGAAGCAGAAAACTATGCTCAAATACCTCTATTTCATTTTTTAACGAGGATGCCTCAGAGACACAAAAACTATCCTCGACTCTCTTCTTGATCATGGATTCCAAGAGGACAATGCTCTAGAAGGACACCATGTCAAGGGAAAAAACACGGTCATGGCTTCCAAGATATCTTCACTAGACAGAAGGAACACACTCTGGAAGGAACACATGTCGAGGGCTGCGACAAGGGTAAGGAGATCAGGCTCTAAAGACCCTATCGAAAAGATAACCATGTCAACTACTGGATCTAAGTCACCTGAAGTTGAAGCCATGGGAGAAAACGCCACATAATTTACCTGTGGTAGGGGTGATAATGTCGGCATATAAGAACCATTTAGGGAGGTAATCCAGTCAGGATCGATGAATGAAAGTTGATCAAAAGTCACAATTCTTCCATCGTGAGGGAAAGATATCACACAAAAAAGAGTGGACACAATAGCTTTCATGGCATAGACATAATCCTGCCCAATAAATAAAGCAAAATCCAAGGGATCTTGGACTACCATGACATCGACGAAGATAGTTTTCCCTCCCAAAGTTACAGGAAACTGAGGAAGGGTCCCTAAAGTTTGACTAGTTCTTTTGTTAAAAGATAAAAGATTTTGTGTAACCGATGCAAGCAGAGGATAACCCAAAGCTTTCCAAGCAATAGAGGACAAAATACTAATAGACAAACCTTCATCTATTAGTGTTTGAGGAACGTCCTGCCCACAAACCTGTACTGTAATCTGGAAAGGAATGTGAGAGGGAAGACGAGGTACAGTTAGCATACCCCAATTAAAAAGGATTAATTCATTACCTGGAGGAGGTTCCATGAGAGAAGGAGGAATGCCCCCTGGTATGGTAGATTCTATGTCAGTGAGAAAAACGTGAGCAGTATCGGGTTTACTCTTTAGTAGGAGAGTAGGATTGACTGATCACGAGATCAGATCGACCACTTGGGTTGCATTTTCCAAGGGAAGAATGGTGTCGACAAATGGAAATGGATCGACCACTTGGGTGACACTCTCTAACAGGAGAGTGGGATCGACTGAGGATGGGATTATATTGACCTCTTTAGTTTCACTCTCTGAGGGGAGAGAGAGATTGACTGAGGATGGTATCGGATCAACCACTTTGTCAACCAGTTCAACTAAGGATGTGACCAGATTGACGACGTGATCAACCAGATTGACCGGTGAAGGGACCAGAGTGACCATTCCATCAACTATAGGGGGGTTAAGAGTAAGCTTGTGATAAGCATTTGGAAGTTGAGGCTGTGAAACAGTCATGTCTTCCAGTAATTTTGAGGCTTCGTCCATACGAGGGCAAAGGTGAGTGAGATGATTCCCTGTGCATAACATACATGGGAAATTGACTCTACTTTTATTCTTCTCAATGGTATCTTGACTAGTTGACGGGAGGTCATCAACATATTGTTCAGAGGCTGATGACACGGGTTGGTGAGGGTGTGTAGACCAAGCTTCTATAACCTTGGATAGACCAGGGAAATCCTTAAGAATATGGCTACCCTTACAAAGCCTGTAAGGGTACTTGGGCTTACGAGTTGTTTGGGTGATCTTGACATCATCAACACTCCCAGCATGAGTAACAGTAACTGGTTGTTTTCCAACATGTTTGACAGTGGTTGGAAGTTTGGATCCTTTCTTATTTTTCTTCTTCTTATTCTTTTGTTTCTTCTTCTTCTTATCAACCAAGTTACTAGCTTGAGATATTTCACTCGGTGAAGAAGATGAAATGGAAGAAGACCTTGCAAGTGAAGAAGGCGAAGAATATCTTATTGGTAAATACGGTGAAGGATCAACATGAGGTTGATATTCTTGGGGGGAAGTGCTTACGACTGAAGCACTAACTACATTTAGGATTACCTGAGTGGAAAACAACCATACTGGTAACCCAATTGTGAGACCTGGAAGGCTCAAAGTAGCAATATGAGGAGGACCAATGTTTCTATAAGAAGGAAAAACAAAAGGTTCACTGAGAAAAGGAGTTCCTTCATTGGTCATTTTGGGAACTGACGCCATAAAAATAAAGATCCAATCTAGAGTCCGCTAGGGAAAACAAACAAGACACGTTAAAATTCTAGTAAGCAAGCAAGAAAAGAAAACCTTCTCACAATGAGCACACTAGTTGGTGATGAAATCCAACGTCATGGGAACAAAGTAAAAAGGGGTTGAGATAGAGTGAGTGGAAAAGTTACGTTGACGACTTGCTTAATGGACTGACACCCTGGTGCAAGCTCCCACACATAATCGTGGGTATACCCTCCAAGGAGCCCAAGTGAGTCTGGCCAACGTCAATTCCAGGAACCGTGAAGACTTTCCCCTCCACATTCACCTCGTGTGAAGAACCTAGAGAGATAGGACACTAAGGTTACCAATCACTACAATGATGCCTGGGGAAATAGTCGATAGTCTGATCCACGTGCAATTGCAGGGTATCGAGCCCGAAATCAACTTGAAAGGCTTCCACTCATCATTGTGGGTATACCTCTCAAGCGACCCCCATAATACATGCAACCTCTACACCAAGACCAACAAATAAGGGTGAGTAACTCTGCCAGTCTCAATGTGACCTCGTGATTGACCCTTGTGTTAGAAGGGCTTCCTAGGACAAAATTTAATAAGTGGATTTAACCGCTCCCTAACTCAAGATTCTATGTTTGTTTGCAACTTGGGAAAGTTATCTTTCACACCTATTCCAAAGCCCTACAATTAATCTAATGTAGGTTTTCTACCAGAAAGTATAAAAAATGTCTAATCAGTTTTTTATAAGCGCTTCATTTTATGGTTTTTGTTACTCAATAGGAAAATTGCATGAACAATATGGTGTTTTGACCGACTCGAAATTTATGCAAAGATATGAAGATGCAATCTTTTCATTTCGATGAAAGCTATCAAACGAGAAGGAGAAAACATTTATCATTCCTATATACACAATGTCCCAAAATATATTAAACTCATCAATATCAAGATTCTCAAGAAATGAGAAAAAGGTATTGTACACCAATGCACGATTCATGCAATTCTGCTACTTAAAATGAAAAGATGCCCCCAATATGATATAAAGCAAGAAATTAAATCTTTTTGTTTCCAAAATTTAACTAAAACCAATAATGAACTTTCTTAAAACAAAGAAACCCAAACTAAAAGTTTTCTTTTAAAGCAAACTATTCAGAAGAAATCTGATCTTTCCCTAAATAATTATAAAGAAAACACAGGCTTTGGAATTGAAAGACACTCAAAGAAAGAGACTAATCCTTCAAAACCAAACAAATCAAAGATGGCTAAAAGAAACTCAAAGAATGTCAAGAAGACTATAAACATATCAATATAGGCTCCAAAAGTTCAATCCATCTAATCAAAGAAAAACTGGGCATCAAAATATAGGAAAGCCTAATTCCAAACAAAAATTTCAAATGGGTTCGCAGCCTAGCTATAGGGTGCAGTGAGAAAATCAGTGGAGTTCGTAGGCTGATTGCGAGAAGTTCACACTGAACTGAACACTAGGGTGTGAGCTTCAGTGATTCTCGTAGGCTACAGAAAGGTGCAGTGCTAGAAGGTTTGTAATCAAGCAAATTTTGGAAAGATAACAGAACTTTTGAGGCAACTTCTGAATCTAGGGAGTCTGTAAGGATCTCCTCAAGACTCAGAGATTGATTGGGAATGAAAAAGGGTAGGTCAAGAGAAAATGGCCAGGTAAAAACCACCAAAATGGATTGTATCCCCAGCAGAGTCACCAATTTTGTTATTGGATAAATTGGTAGGTGTGGACACTAACTGATCTCCCTAGATCCACCTATATCTAGAACAAAACACACCAGAACATGACACTTTCCTTAAGTTTTAAATATTGAATTTACTAACTAAAGAGGGATAGGTGACATACTGTTTAAACATCGCTTCCTCTCGCTATCACCATCCTAGCTCTGTTCCAACACTCATACAATGATGAAAAAGAACGCAATCAACCAAAGTGATAGTGATAGTATAAACTCAATATAAACCTATGTATGTGATCAAGGAATCATACAATAAAACACAACAAGATTTATAGGAAATAATCATATTACTGTATCATATTAAATGTGAGATATTACAACCATGGCCTCGATTTTGTAAGGTCCCTTCCAATTGTCCTTCATTCCCCACATACTTCTTGCTTCAAGGATTCTAAGACCATGGATCTGATAGCTACTCACAATCTGTCTTGACGAAGCAAATCTCAAAGCCACTCTAACCAAGCTAACAATCCCAAGCCAAAAACAACTAACTTTCTCCATGAGAGCTCCTCTCCTTTTATAAGCTGAAGAGGATAAGGTGAGGAGGTTAGGATGATCCCACTAAATCATTAAAGTGAGTAATATCCAAACCATTTTTATGCCACCTCACCATAGAAGTTTCTCCTTCTAGAAGCATCGAGAAGATGCTCGTTTTTCCCACGTATGAGCATTCTCGCACCCTACCTATAGAGCAACCTGTGAACCTCTCACAACCCAGCAATGGTGCAGCCTGCAAGAATCAGGCATTCTTGCACCCTGCCTATATAGCAACCTGCGAACATCCTCTTTAATAGTGTTTTTACAAAGGAGAATGCAACTTGTTTTCTCAGGAAAAGTTCTTCTCTCTTCTTTCTTCAAGAACTCAGGCCACTGACCCCTCTGAAGGCAACATATAGGTTTACATAATTAGCAGTCATAGGGATGAAAAAAATAATGTGTAATAGCTAGCATCTATGCATCCGGCAGTGCATCCTCCAAACTAGTGGGCTCTTCTCCATGTTCCAACCTCGACAAGTGGTCAGGACCTTTGTTCATTCTTCTTGGCTTTACTATGATATCAAAGTCATATTCCTGAAATAGCAGTATCCATATGCATATTCTCNCCAACACTTTCTTTTTGACTAGGTATTTCAGTGTGAAGTGATTCGTAAACATTTTAAAGTGTCCTCCCAACAAGTAGTGGAGAAATTTCTACAATGCGTACACCATGGCTAACCCTTCTCGCTGAATGGTGGTGTAGTTGACCTCTGCAGTTGATAGTTTCTTTCTAGCAAAAGTTAACGGGTGGTCAATATATCCTTATCCAGATTGTTCTAACACTACTCCTAAGGCAATGGAAGATGAATCAACATGCACATGAAACTCCTTGGTCCAATCTGGGAAAACCAGAATGGGCGCAATGACCATCTTTTGTTTCAGTGTTTAGAAGCTCTGTTGCCATTATTTTGTCCAACTGAATTGACAATCTTTCTTCAAAATATTATCCATGGGTTTTGTAATATGGGCATATCCTTTAATGAACTTCTTGTAGTATCATGTGTGTCCCAGCGCAGTGCACATCTATTTGACTGAAGTAGGAGGTGGCAGATCAACCATAATGGCAATTTTAGATGGATCAACCAGCAATCCTTGCTTCCATACAATATGGCCTAACAACACTCCAAATGGTGAGAAGAAGATGCACTTCTTCAGGTTCAAGGAAATTTGACATTGCCTGCATTTGTCCAACATTAGCCTTGGACATTCAATATGATTCTTTAATAAACTAAAAACAGTCCAATCATCAAAAATATGCTTCTAGAAATTTATGCAAAAACTCCTTGAATGCATCAACCACCACCCTAGAAAAGATGTCTGGGGAATTATTCAATCCAAATGGCATCACTATATATTGGTAGGATCCCCATTCTATTGCAAATGTGGTCTTATGGCAATATCCCTTGGCAATCCGGATCTGATGGTATCCTGAAAATCCGTCTATAAAAGAATATACTTCCTGGCCTCCCACATTATCTAACACTTCGTCAGTGAATGGTGTAGGGAAAGGGTCATCCAAACAAGCATCATTCAACTTTCTGAGATCTATGCAGATCTTGATATCTCTTGTCTTCTTGTCTTGTACCACCATATGGCCAATCCATTCTGACACTTCGACAGGTTCTATAATCCATGCTTCCAACATTATGTCGAGCTCAATCTTCACTTTCTCCTTATGTTTAGGGTTCAATATGTAGGGTCTCTGTTTGACTAGTCTAGCATATGGCTTTAGAGGAATCCTCATATCTCCCATTGGCCCTTTAATTCCCTTCATATCACTGAAATTGCTTGGAAACAAGTCCTTATTTTCATGCAGTAACTCTGTAATTTTGTCAATAGTGGTAGCATCCAAATAATCTCCAACATTTGCAAGATTTGGTGTCTGTTCTGTTCCAATATTGACCTTCTTAATATTGATTGGTTGTCCAATGAATGGTACCTCAACTCCTGGTCCTTCCACATCTCTTTGTCCTTATGTTTCTGTGTTCACCTTTCTTGGATCATCGTCTTCATCAACGTTGATGTTGTAAGAGCCTTGTAGTTTTTGTAGAGGTGCAGTCCATTTTTCCTCGTCTTGCTCCAAAGGGAGGTGAGAGGCCTCCTCAAATACTTTATGTCTAAAAATATGTAGTGCTTGATCTACTGAAGGATATTGACTTTCAAATAAGAAGGTGGTTACAAAATTCTAAGAAATACCTTTCCAATCTGTAGTGCTGAGGCTCAGCTCTGCTTGAAGGTACCAGTTGATAGGTTTCATGTCCAGTGTGTTGATGAATTTGTGTACCCACTGTTCTTGAGTAACTTTTCTCCAGGCTTCCTCACAACTTCACACATGGTCCTTTGGGCATCTTTGACCTGTGTATCGAACTTCACAGCCTTCTACTTGTGCTGAGAACCACACTGTAATCAAGGTACGACATTGTACCCAGTCTGTAATATTTCTTTTGTGTGTCCCCCACCATCTTGCTGGGGTTGCTTTCAAGGCCTCATCCATTTCCAACAATATTTGTTTCATTGGTACACTTTCATCAAAGTCCGACAAGAATGTTTCTAAAGGATTTAGACCATCAAAGGTGGGCAAGTTACTTACTATTGTGTTGATCCAACAAACTTCTCTAGTTAATCTAGCACATCTTCTTTTAGATACTTCATACATCTTATTCTACCAGTTCTCCAGTTCTTCTTCTGAGTCTGATGAAGATGCACTATCAATTTGCCATCTTAGGTTTCCATCGGTCGTAGGATTAATGTAATCATGTTGTTTGGTTGTTAGTTTGTATATGTTTTCCAATTCATATTCATAGTCTTCTTATCTAATGGGCTCTATGTATTGTTGACCTTCATATTGATCTAAGGGTGCAATGACCCTAAGGACATATTTTTCAAATGCCATACATCTTTTCTTTAAATCAACCATAGTGGAATTATTGAAAGCCCAATCAATTCCTAACAACGCAGGGTACGGGAAACTGTCGTCAACTATCTCAATTACCTCAAAATTTGCAAATGTTCTTACTCCGTCAATGTGCACAGGGACATGTTCCAGTCTGCCAAAGGGGCTTACTGCCTGCTAATTATCCATCCTGAGCCTGATAGGGGAATAAATCAGCTTAGGTTTTCCCATCAGTGCCCAAGTTTGCTTAGTCATGACATTGACCTCCGACCCTAAGTCGAGGACCACATACTCTATATCATATTCTCATATTTGAGCATTCAAGTGTAATTCCTTATTTGTCCTTCTCTTCTTAGCTATTTGGTGTACTGCCCTATTCAGTAAGGGGTCAGTCTTTCCTAGCTCATACTATATGATTAATTTTTTTTTCTCTTGGATAATGCTCTCATCCTGAATCAACTTAATACAAGTATATAGAAATTCCATGAGCTTTCTTACCTCTTTTCCTTCTCTTGGTAAAGAAGAATGATCAAATGCCTAAGAAATTCCATACTCTCTTACTTTTGGTCTTGTATTTGATGAAGAACCTTGGTCTCCTATGAACTCTTTTCTTGCTTCCTCAAATATTTTTCTTTGTTTCTTTGCATCAAAGGTTCGTGTCTTCTTTGCATCTTTCCTAATTCCTGAATCTTCTGTAATCTTTCCTTGGTTCATTCTGTCATCTCCTATAAAAACGCCTCCTCTAGTAATAACAATGACTCTAGGGTCTTCTCCACGAGGTTAAGATTTGATCAATTATATCTGCGGGTTCTATTGAGGTCCTTGTTTCTCCTGAAGTTTAGCCAACAATGCTAGACATTCCTCAATAACATGTTCGAAAGAGTTGCAGTAGCTACAAGTGGTACAAGGGTTCTGACAATCCCTTGCCAAGTGTCCTGGTTGTGCGTAGTTATAACATATTATCTGTCCTCAGCCTCAACCCATACCTCCTCCTCGTTCTCTTCCTTTGAATCCACCAAGAGGATTGAAGTTCCCTCTCCCAAGGGAGTTGTAATGCACAAATTTCCCTTGTTGTTGTACTTCACCTTGAATCTTGTATATGTCTCCTGACCTTTCATGCATGAGATCATAAGCCCTACAATCCCTATCATCATGTCCCATGGACTTAAAAAACATGCAATACAAATTTGTGGGTGTCTGAAGATATTTTTTCATGTAATATCACTCACCAATATGATGTCTATTTCGGCATACCTCGCACCAGGGTAAGGTGACTTGCTTCAAAGGAATCGGAGCTCCAAAGGCCAAGTATTCATGGAATAGGGGACAATCTTCCTTGTCATGGCCCTCTGATTTGCATATGACACACCATATGTCTTCTCTTTTATCCTTTCCCTTGTCTTTCTTCATATCTTCGACCTGCAAAGACAAACTAGTTAGCTGACTCAAGATCTGACTCATACCTGAGTTGGATTCTCCCATAGGGGATGATTCTAACTTCATGGCGATCTCCAGTGCCTCAGCCTGTGAAGCAATATTTGACTGCACCAAAGGAACTCTGATGTGTGGTAAGAGGGAAGCAATGAACCATTCCTTGTTCTGCTCATTTGGGATCTGAAAAGTCAATTGGCCTGTTAAGGTCTTGAATCTTTGATCGAACTCCAAAATAGGTTCAACTACCTTCTACTTGATCTCTTTCAGATTTGTAATACATTGTGAATCTGATTTGGGTTTCTTGAACTCTACAATCAATGCATTCTTAATCTCATTCAATGTCTTAGGCTGTGCAAGTCCTTGGACAAGCTTCATGTACTAGCTTAGTGTGCGATCTCAAAGGATAGTACTAAACTGGGTTCTTTTAATAGCTTTGTCGGTGACATTTTTAATATTCCATATAGCTTCACATAGGAACTAGTGTTGATCAGGATCTTCTGATCCATCTCCCCTAAAGATGGGAAGCCTCATCTCATCTTCCATAGATCTTCCTAGGTTTCTTGTCTAAGTATGTGGTGGACTACTAGTAATAGTACTCTGAACGGTCTAGTAACTCTGATTACTTTGATTTCTTAATGTTGTTGAACCAACAAGAGTATTAGTAGTACTTACTTCAATATTCTGCGTAGTTCCTGAGGTTTCTGGCTCTTCTCGATGAAGTTCTTCATCTTTCTCTTCCTCTTCCCTAGCAAGTTCTAAATGATATTTGTCCATCAGGTCTGCCTCTTCTCCACTGTAGAAACCCTCATCTTCGTAGTTCTGTTTGGACAAGTTCACAAGATGAAATTCTCTGAACACTCTCCCACTGTGCATATGTTCAACCTCTGTGTCATTGTCACTGTCTGAATTCCTGAACATTAGCCTTTTCAAGTCTGATCGATCTACTGTATATTCAATATGTTCTTCTCATGCAATAACATCTTGATTCTCAACTTCATAAAATATCAAAAAATTCCTCTGGGTCCCTTGAAAAAATATCTCTCGACCTGGCTGTATGACTCTACTATTTCAACAAAAAACTCGGTGATGTAGTCTCTAGTGGTGCTATCGAACCAGTGATCCATTTCTCTAGACATGACGTTATCAAATCTCTTTACCTTCTTGATCAACGCTGACGTCCAAACTACATGAAGTCTAGATCTGACCTCAAACTAGGTATTTTCCAATCTGGCTAACCACTCATATAGTTCTTGATGGATTCCTCCAAATAATATCTCATGTATATCAGTAAAAATATGTCTCTCCAACCAATACTCTGTACTAATATTAGGGTTCTTGCTCTGGGCTTCATTGAAGTCCTTTTCTTGATCCTCTATCCACTTTTGAATCTTTGTCATTGATGGGAACCACCTTGACATTGTTGGATTACTGAGAGGGGGGGTGACTCAATAATAGCGTAATTATAATCCTTTTTCTTCAAATGTTATATCAATGTATAATTATTATCCAATAATGAGCAGTAAGAAATAAACAATCACACACATACACAGTACACCAGTGTTTTACGTGGAAACCCAAATCTTGAGAAAACCACATAATGTTTTTTCTTATATGTATTGAAGAATTACATTCATTGGAAGCACCAACTTCCTTTGTTTTCCAGCTACAACTGGAAGGAGGCTCCAACCCCCTAGTTTCTCAGGCTACAACCTGAGGGAAACTCTAACTCCTCAATGCTCTAGCTACAACCAGAAGGAGGCTACAACCCCCAATGTTCTTCGGATACAACCGGAAGGTGTCTACAACCACCTGTCCTTGCCCCATCCTACCACCCTGAAGTAGAAGTAGAATAATGGAACCACTGTCACACTATCACTGTGAGATATACCATTGTAAACCTGTATCAATAAATCTAAACCATGCATCAACTTGTACCTCAACCTGTAATCAACCTGTACCATAAAAAAGTGCATACAAACATGTACCAATTATGTACCAATCATGTGTTAACTACTCATCAACTATGATTCATCAATATGTACCAACATCATCAACTATACACCTCATGTATGTGTGTCAACTTATCAACTACTTGTCTCAAGCATGCACTCAACATGTACCACAACCAAAAGCCCTCATCAATTTCATCATCCAAATCTTATTTGTAGCTCTATAATAGACCTGGTGTATATGATCACATTCCTGCAAACCTTCCTTAAATTTAAAAACAAGAGACTAGCATTTTCATCAAACTTTTCTTTAGTCTCACATGCCTAGTTTTGGATTAGTCAACAACCCTAACTTGAAGTAATCCTAACTTTGAACCTGTAATGTATAAATATATGAAACTAATAAACAATGTTATTCAATGTGTTTTATGCAATGCATCCAAGTTTCACTACTCGGAACCTCTCATAAAAGGAGTTATAGCAAAAATGCCATACCTTGTTGAATTCTGGCTTATTCTAGAGAGCAACCTTGTAGAGCCTTCCCCGCACAAAATATTTGATGAATTGATCTGAAAATATTAAAAAGAATACTAAATAATTTCCCCTAACCAACACATTTTTTCTCACTTAATTGGTATCTTTTATGAAGAAGTTATGATGTTTTTACCCGAAACACCTGATTTTGACTAGTTTCAGGACTGACCACAAACCCTATTTTCCACGGAGTGTAACTCCCAAAACACAATGACCCACAAGATAAATGTTTTACCACAGATACTTGGATATGTTTTCTCACTTGAAGAGAAATTTCATGGTCTGAAGCATTATAGAAAAAAATTTATAGCAAAAATGGTGAGATGACCTATAAATAACATACCTTAGAAAGCACCATCA
Source organism: Picea engelmannii (assembly GCA_009831015.1). Classification (NCBI taxonomy): domain Eukaryota; kingdom Viridiplantae; phylum Streptophyta; class Pinopsida; order Pinales; family Pinaceae; genus Picea; species Picea engelmannii. Next base: position 115,790 of record ML781594.1, on the reverse strand, counting down.
AAAGAATTTATCCTTCCTTGCATTTCGGCCTTCTTTTCTTCACCTTCACTCAGAATTCCAGTTTAGATATCCTTGGTTATCTCAGACACATATAGATATTCAATATTCTCAAGTTTGATTCAAATGAGAGATCCTTGCCTCTTATTTATACTCTCCAAGTAGCTTCCTTAAAAACATCTTCTAGGTCACTTGGCCCACTTTCCTTATTTTAAGGTTAGGTCCACTTATAATTTCTCCATTAAATTTATTATTGAAATAATTTATTTTGTATTCACTCTAAATTATAATATACTCATCACTTCACTTTATTATTTACCTTTTAAAATCTCTTAAACCACTTTGACTACTTTGACCTTTTAGGGTTTCTAGATGACACACGAGGGTCCTCCAACTTCGTAAGGCCATAACTCTCAAACCGTGAGGAGTTATGTGACGTTATACATACCACAAGAAATGGCATGACATGTACTATCCATATAGAATAGTATTATCTGAAAATATATCATAACTCATACCGTTACCTATCAAACAAACTTGGGTCCATTACCCAAACCTAGGGTCTCCAACTTCTCATGGTCATAACTCTCTAACCATGAGGAATTATGTGACGTTCCACATACCACTGGAAATGACATGACAAGCACTATCCATATAGGATATTTTCCCTGTCAAATTCACTTTCCTTCATCTCATTATTCCATAATTAAGCATGGGTTCTCTTATTCCACAAAGCGTCTTCCCATGAGGGCTTTCACCATAAGGGGACCACTTTAGAGTTCATCCATATTTACTTCTTATCAACCATGAAAAAATAATAATGGGTCATATTTACATCAAACAATATTGGGTCCATTACCCAAACCTTTGTGCTACGGGGCATTCTTCAAGGGTTGATATCAATGACAACCAACCTTAATCAACAATCTCCCCCTTTGGCATTGATGGCAACACTCTGATGCAATACTGAAATCATATCACTCATGCTCCCTCTAGAACCATGCCTTTGTCCTCTGCATTTGATAAATCTGCTCCCTCTAGAACCATGCCTCTATCCTCTGCATCTGATAAATCTTCTCCCCCTAGAACCATGCCTCTGTCCTCTACATCTAATAAATATCTCCCCCTTTGTCATCAATGGAAAAGGTATCTTTCCACCCGGGGTTGGTCCCCCTGAAAGATTGTCCTCTTATGGTGCTTCCTCATGTACATCTAAGACATATAATATAAGCATTCAAAAAGAATTCATTTTTGGAGTAGAAATAACTCCAAGTATTTGGTGAAGATATTCAAAGGCTTCCCGTGGAAGTGGTTTTGTAAAGATGTCTGCCACTTGTTCTTTTTTGCCCACATACTCAACTCAGATGTTCTTTTCTGCAACCTATTCTCGTAGAAAGTGATACTTGATTGGAATGTGCTTCGTCTTGGAGTGCATCACTAGGTTTTTTGAGATATTGATGGCACTTGTATTATCACAATATATTGGAATGGGCTCATCATACTCAACAAGTATATCATTCAAAGTTTGTTTCATCCAAAGAACCTGTGTACAACATGTTGCTGCTACAATATACTCTGCCTCGGCTGTAGATAGAGATATTGATGATTGTTTCTTGCTTAGCCATGATATCAAACACTCACCTAAGTAAAACGTTGCTCCACTAGTGCTTCATTGGTCATCAATGCAACCTTCCCAATCTGCATCTGTGTAGCCAATAAGTGATAGATATTTTCCTTTTGGATACCATAATCCAAACTCTTCTGTTCCTTTGAGATATTTGAAGATCCTCTTTACTGCTAATACATGTGATTCCTTTGGTGCTGTTTGAAATCATGCCACCTGTCCAACTGCCTACATCACATTTGGTCTGGATACTGTCACATATAGTAGGCTGCCAATCATTGACCTATATTTCCTCTAATATGTAGACTTTGAATCATCATCTTTGTTCAACTTACAACTGGTATGCATGGGACTGATAACTGGTTTGCAATCTTCCATTCCGAACCTCTTTAGCATTTCTCTTATATACTTGGTTTGAGAAATAAAAATTCTTTGGTTTCTTTGATGTATCTGAAGTCCTAGAAAGAAGGATAGTTCTCCAAGTAACGACATTTCAAATTCATTCTGCATGTCTTTTGCAAATTTCTGGCTTAACCTGTCATCATCACTACCAAAAATAATATTATCAACATAAACTTCAATTAATAAAATATTACCTTGACT
>ML781594.1:85821-102866 GCA_009831015.1 Picea engelmannii | reverse complement strand
GAGATTAGAGATTATTTAGCACCCTGGACTCTGCATGCCTTAATGGCAGATGTCTTTGCTAACAGCCATGGGAATACACCAATGTCTCTTGGTTGATAGATCCTACAGGTGAATCGACACCAACACCTCTATTCGTACCTGCTGGGATGTGTTGTAGGTACCTTGAGGCCCATTGACAACACAGGTGGGTCATCTCGCATCGGTTAACAGCATTCATCAATGGCTGGTAATCCGATGATTTATGTTTGTGTTCGACTCCAGAACATCTATTCACACAAATCAGACTTGTACCATGGGTGAGGCTTCGAAGCTGTTGAAGACATGATTTCAGTTGATCTTTTTCAGGCCAGAACAAAAGCAAGGTTCAGGGGTCATCCTAAGATAATCTGTTGTTATACACAGGAAGTTTTTCTCTCAGAACGGTATTATTTGTTCAAATTCTTCTGCAGACTCCTGAATGTTCCAGTAGTACCAGTCAGTACCAGCGCAGAGTTCATCAGTTACAGGTTCATCAGAAAGACCAGAGCAGCTACAATTCTTGCGCCCTTCAAACCTAGACTCAACTTCAAAAGACAATTTCGCAGCAAGCCTTGCATAACAACGGGGAGAGGTAATGTAACTCAGGTGTGTTTAGTTCGTATTGATTTATTGTATTAATTTGCATAATAATAAGTTTGAACTAAGGGTGACTTAATTACTCCATAACGTTTCATCATTTCCATGACCTGTACCTAACGAACTGAACCACCATGACATCTCATGTCATAAACATACACCATTACCGGAACTAAGCTCGATTTGACTCGGATATGATAACTCTACACCCTCGTACGACTCTCATCATGTTCCGACACCCTATCTATCTCCATGACAATTCAAATCTTCTCATATAATTTTCTTCCCAACCGTTCCTTTCATCACATTCTCTCCCTTCATCGCCCTCATCCAACCTTCGCTGCCACCAATAGACTTCCCCTGTGATACCAAGTAGAGCCATGGTAGCGAATCGCCACGAACCAGAAACATACGTCGACTTGGAAGCCCTCCCGGAGTATGGGGCAACTAGAGATATTTTTAAGCAAGCAGGGTGGGAGCCATTTCTGAAGAAGCTCGATGGGTATAACGATGCAATCACACTCCAGTTTGCACTGCATTTTGAGGGTGGGACCACCAAGGTGGGCGAATTGGAGTTCGAGGTCATGGAGGAGTTCATTGCAGAGGCAATTCAATTGCCCACTACAGGCCAGAGGTGGACGAAGGGACAACCGGTTGATAAAAAGATCTGTGCATAGCTGTTGAAACCTCAGTACCGGGAAACAAAATGGTCTGAGGGAACGTTGCGGTCTTGGCCAGAACCACAGTGGGCTCAAGTGTTGGTCATCCTCCAGCGTTACCTAACGTGTGAGGGTCGATATACCATTATATTCCCCTGCCACGCCCGACTTCTGTTACACTTCACAGGTACTCCGCTGAACATACCCTTTTTCTTGTTAAAAAGTTTTAAAAGGATGGCCGAACAGGTCCAAAGGGCTAATGAGTTTTGGGGGAGTTTATTTCACTTCGGTCTAGTTAAAATATTGATCACATCTGCCCTGTTGAAGAAGCAAGAATCCTGGGACCTATTCACTACAAAAACCCTCGCCTGTGCCCAGTCCAAAGATAAGAGTGTGAAGGTCGTTCCCCCACACAAAAAGTTGAATTCCAAGAAAAAGAAGGTCAAAGCCCTAACTAAAGACCATGTTGGAAACCTTGAGCCTGAACCTCCAATTCATGATGAGGTAGAAACCAATACTGAAACTGGAAAGGCCACCACACCTACAGAGGCGAACATTGAAGTCCCGAGTTCTCCCCGAGCTGCCGAAAACATAATTGATGTGGAGGAACTAGCCGAGTCAACTGATAATCCTAGGAGGAACCCGAAGAGAAAGTGTAAAAGCGTATTTTCGGGATTGGACAACTCGGTACCCAGTTACCCCCCACAAGAGAGATTGGAAAGTATAGATGGTCACGAGGAGGCCCCGGAGCCATCTGAGATGACTTGGACTTTGTCCCAACTCATTCGAAAAAACCGTAAAACAAATCGACAGGCTACTGTGCAGAATAAGTCCGTTCAAGTACCACCGGTATCCCTGTTCAGATGCCAAGAGAGTTCACCCCTGAACCCGATCTAGTTGACACTTCTGCACTCAACCCAGCTCATCCAGATCCAATTGACAACTATGAACTCAGCCAAGATCATAATTCTGATCCAGCTAACACTTATGAGCGCAGCCCAGATGCATTCACTCCCGAATTCAGTTCAAACCATAATTCTGATAGATTTCACACCCCTATTCAAAGTCCCGAAGAACTCACACATGCATCGAGTCCTTCACCACAGCCAGGCCAAGACCAAACATTTGAAACCCACTGCGATATTTCCTCCAGTCGGTCCTTGAAACCAATGGTGGCAAAACTAGAGAGCAAGAATAGTATATTGAAGGAGAAGTTGCATGAGTACATTGTACTGGACAGACATATTAAAACCGAAAACGAACTCCTGAAGCTCAGGGTAACTCACCTCTTATCCAAAGTTGAAAGGTTAAAGTAGAGGAATAAGGATATTTTCAAAAGGAACAGGCAACTTCAGAGGATCGCCAGAAAGCATGTCATAATCAACAGGGCCCTCAAGAAAGAAATTAGGAATCTGAAGAAGCAGGAGAGGCTACAAATGCTGGTTGCAGCCGCTACAACCCTCTGATGGCTACCAGTTTTTGATTTTTGTTGCATGAGGACAGGCAAGTACTTCAGTGTGGGGGCATGTTGGTCTCCGGTTTTGATCATGTTTTTTGCCTATATTACATTCCACAGACCTCCATTTATATGCCAGTACCACACTTTTGGCCTTGTTTTGACATAGTTGACATCTCCCTACCTTTCAATGGGGTTACTTAAGGTATCTTTACATTTCAAGCCATTTTTATGCACTTTGATGCTTTAAATTGATATTGGAACTAATGTCGCTTGGGTTAGGTACCACTTCTATTTTTGGAACAGGACGCCGGTACCAGGTACCAACTCGTACCCGTGGAGATACCACTGGAGCCGCTCAAGATCTGTGCATTATGAACCGAATGGGAGACAGAGAGATTCGCATGACAGCTGGAGTCATCACCCACAGGGTGCTTGAAGGCATAATGATAAAACTGGGTTGTTAATTCTTCATCGTTCACACTTCGTGACACTACGTGTCACAAAGATGTAAAGTACGTTTTAAAACTTGATTCCAAGCTATTTTTGGATCGGGGGATCCGTTTGTTTTATGCATCTTTGTTTTAGACTGTTATAAACAGGAGGATTTATATATAAACCCGCGATCACTCCTGAGAACGGGTTGGATTATATTGGACCACGTTATGTTATGGACACACATTTCTGAATCGAAAACTGTTGTTATGTTACACGACTGTCATATGATTTGAGTATTCTCTTATGTGTTAATGGAACATGAAGTTGATACAATGTTTGCGTAGCATGATTGAGTAGTGCTGGTTATTAATTCCAGCGTTTGTGCCGTTTGGTTGGGCCCGCCAAACCGGTTCAAGTCGTTGTGTTACTCTGCTTCAGATTTAGTTCATTTCAGTGTTTTAGAACTTCCATACGAGGTAGCTTAACGTTCATAGATTTAGTTGTTTCAGTGTGTTAGCATTTGATTACATGAATGGTACATCTGCAGCTCATAGTGTGTCATCGATTTAGTTGTTTCAGAATCGTGTTTATCTATTCTTCAATTGAATTGTTCTAGCATACTGTTATCTTTTATGTTGATGGGTATTGAACGCATGACTGCTGCCTGTAGGGTTTAGGGTATGAACATGGTTTGTTTGGCTTCTCATTTTCAATTCGAGCATAACTTAGAGTGTGAATTAACTTTTCTTTGTTAAACAGTTAGTTACCCTGCTTACTTAGAACAGTTAGATTGCAGTTAAATCAAAGGAAGCTTCCGGTACCAGTAGGTAGGGCAGTACTCTGTTTTCCTGTAGATAGATTTAGATTGATTTTGATAACCAGATTAAATGCATTTGAGGAAACACTCTTTCTGTCGTGGCTTGAATAGAAATGGTGATGATAGATGATTAAAAGCAGTAGTGGAATATTCTTGTGAAATCATACTTATGAACGGAGATAGAAGTACCAACATTTAAACATAAGACTGTTTTCTGTTGATGACTTAAATAGGAAATGCTAAGCTTCAAGATTGTCATTAAGGTTCAAGTTCTCAGAGTGAGTTTATGTTTTCTTTTCAGGATAGCCTTTAGATAGGAATTAGCTTACCTACACATACAGTGTATCAACTCAAAGTTTACCAACCCTGGTTTCACAATTTAGTGTTTCAAGTCATTTAAAGCTTCAATTTAGCAGCCTGACAACTTTCTTTGTAGTTCTTTTAGCTTTATATGTTTGTCTGCCTTTTGACTAACCTTCATCATTTCTCTTTTTCTTATGAGGACATTTTTAGCAAAATGAACAATACCATCACAATTAAAACAAATTGAATGAAGCTTACCTCTGTACTTACCGTTGGTTCCCTTGTTCAGTCTTTTAACGAAGTTGGCCACTTCTTAATCATCTTCTGAGACGTCGTTGCTGCTGCTATATTCTTCTTGTTCCTTTTTATTTTGCTTTGATCTTTTGGATGTTTTGAAGGCTACTTCTTTTACATTTGGATTTTCCTGTTCAGTTCTCATCTCATATGCTGTGAAGATTCCATGCAGTTCGTCCATGCTTATTGAGTTTAGATCCGATATTTCTTCTAGTGCTAATATCTTAGGGTTGAATCTCATAGGAAGAGATTTTAGTACCTTTTGAACAATGACAGATTCTTCGATTTCTTCTCCCAATCCTATGATTGCATTCACTGTTTCATCGACTTGTAAGAAGTAGGCTGCGATATCTTCATCTTCCTTCATTTTTAGTTGTTCGAACTGACCTCTGTAAGTTTGAATCTTTGCTGCTTTGACTTTTGAATCTTCTTCATAATTATTTCAAAGCTTGTCCCAAATCTCTTTAGCAGATTTACAATGTGCAACTTTGGTGAATACCGTATCACTGAGACCATTCAAAAGTTCATTTATGGCTTTGGAATTATTCTCATCGAGTTTTACTGCTTTGTCATTTGTTGGTGGAACTGTTGGTGCTGTGTATCCATCTACAATTGATTGCCAAACTTGAAATCCATGTGCTCGTATATATATCTTCATCCTTATGCTCCAAAAAGCATACTTCTGTCCATCAAACTGTGGTATTCCATTTTTATACGATTTGGTAGTCTCCAAGATCTACCTTTCAGTGGTTAAACTGATTTCTGAAGGAACCCGCTTTGATACCAATTGTTGGATTACTGAGAGGGGGGGTGAATCAATAATAGTGTAATTATAATACTTTTTCTTCAAATGTTATATCAATGTAGAATTATTATCCAATAATGAGCAGTAAGAAATAAACAATCACACACATACACAGTACACCAGTGTTTTACGTGGAAACCCAAATTGGGAGAAAACCACAGAATGTTTTTTCTTATATATCTTGAAGAATTACATTCATTGGAAGCACCAACTTCCTTTCTTTTCCATCTGCAACTGGAAGGAGGCTCCAACCCCCTAGTTTCTCAGGCTACAACTTGAGGGAAGCTCCAACTCTCCAATTATCTATCTACAACTAGAAGGAGGCTACAACCCCCAATGTTCTCTGGCTACAACCAGAAGGTGGCTACAACCACCTGTCATTTCCTTATCCTGCCACCCTAAAGTAGAAGTAGAATGATGGAACCACTATCACTCTATCACTATGAGATATACCATTGTAAACCTATACCAATAAATCTGAACCATGCATCAACCATGCATCAACCTGTACCTCAACCTGTAATCAACCTGTACCATAAACAAGTGCATTAACCATGCACCATCCTGTAATCATCCTGTACCACAAACAAGTGCATCCAACCATGTACCAAGTATGTAACAATCATGTTTCAACTACTCATCAATATGTACCAACATCATCAACTATACACCTCATGTATGTGTGCCAACTCATCAGCTACTTGTCTCAACCATGTACTCAACATGTACCAAAACCAAAATCCCTCATCAATTTTATCATCCAAATCTGATTTGTAGCTCTATAATAGACCTTGTGTATATGATCACATTCCTGCAAATCTTCCTTAACTTTAAAAATAAGAGACTAGCATTTTCATCAAACTTTTCTTTAGTCTCACATGCCTAGTTTTGGATTATTCAACAACCCTAACTTGAAGTAATCATAACTTTGAACCTGTAATGTATAAATATCTGAAAATGATACACAATGTTATTCAGTGTGTTTTATGCAATTCCTCCAAGTGTCACTACTTGGAACCTCTCAGAAAAGGAGTTATAGAAACAATGTCATACCTTGTTGAATTCTGGCTTATTCTAGAGAGCGACCTTGTAGAGCCTTCTCTGCACAAAATATTTGATGAATTGATCTGAAACTGTTACAAAAAATATTAACGACTTTCCCCTAACCAAAAAATTTGGTATCACTAAATTTGGAGCTGTTATGAAGAAGTTATGACGTTTTTTCCCGAAACACCTGATTTTGACTAATTTCAGGACTGGCCACAAACCCTATTTTCCACGAAGTGTAACTCCCAAAATACAACGACCCACAAGCTGAATTTTTTACCACAGATACTTGGATATGTTTTAGCACGTTCATAATAATTTCATGGTTTTAATCATTATATAAAAAGATTATAGCGAAAATGGTGAGATGACCTGTAAATAACATACCTTAGAAAGCACCATCAATTTTTTTTATCCTTCCTTGCATTTCGACCTTCTTTTCTTCACCTTCACTCAGAATTCCGGTTTAGATATCCTTGGTTACCTTAGAAACATATAGATATTCAATATTCTCAATTGTGATTCAAATGAGAGATCCTTGCCTCTTATTTATACTCTCAAAGTAGCTTCTTTAAAAACATCTTCTAGGTCACTTGGCCCACTTTTGTTATTTTAGGGTTGGGTCCACTTCTAATTTCTCTATTAAATTTATTATTGAAATAATTTATTTTGTATTTACTTTGAATTATAATACACTCATAACTTCACTTTATTATTTACCTTTTAAAATCTCCTAAACCACTTTGACTACTTTGACCTTTTGGGGCTTCTAGATGACATATGAGGGTCCTCCAACTTCGTAAGGCCATAACTCTCAAACCGTGAGGAGTTATGTGACGTTCTACATACCACAAGAAATGGCATGACATGTAATATCCATATAGAATAGTATTATCTGAAAATATATCATAATTCATACCATTACCTATCAAACAAACTTGGGTCCATTACCCAAACCTGGGGTCTCCAACTTCTCATGGCCATAACTCTCTAACCGTGAGGAATTATGTGACGTTCCACATACCACTGGAAATGAAATGACAAGAACTATCCATCTAGGATATTTTGCTTGAAAAATTCACTTTCCTTCATCTCATTATTCCATAATTAAGCATGGGTTCTCTTACTCCACAAAGCGTCTTCCCGTGAGGGCTTTCACCATAAGGGGACCACTTTGGAGTTCATCCATATTTACTTCTTATCAACCATGAAAAAATAATAATGAGTCATATTTACATCAAACAATATTGGGTCCAATACCCAAACCTTTGTGCTACGGGGCTTTCTTCAAGGGTTGACATCAATGACAACCAACCTTAATCAACAAACATTCTCTCAAGAAGATTCTTGTCCTAGCAACAGAACCATTTGTTGGCACAGGGGAAGACCCAGGGTTCAGCTCCAAGAGTGCACCAACAATCCCTAAATACTGGCCCTTTTGGTTAAACCTGTGAAGCAGATGCAGTCTCACCCGAAGCAGCTATGGGGGGGTTGTAGGATAGAGATGTCTACAACCAAAGGGAATATCAAGTGGATCTAATACAATAACAACACATCATTCATATGTCACTTATCATCTTAGATCTACTCTTCCCATCTATTTATCATATCTAACATGGCAATGCAATCACAGTATATGAAGGAAAAATAACACAACATCAATCACACACACAAGACAGATATACGTGGTTCACCCTCTCTCTAAGGCTACATCCATAAAACTGTGCTTTATGATATATTAAGATGGAAGCATATAGTTCTAATCTGTGCTCTTAACCAACAAATCTTCTCTCTTCTCTCTATCTCTCCCCTTCCCGCGCACCCAGCTACAGGACTTGATCTTCGCACCCATCTGAATATCTTACAATACCAAAAGGCTCTTCACTTAGCACTTTTCTCTCATAGGATAACAATCACTCACATCAACAATACAAGTATATCAATACTAGAAGCAATGACAACAACCCAACCCAGGTCCTCTTGACCTTTTTTTATATAGTACAATAGCTCACTGACATCCTTAGGCCGAAACCTTGTTGTCAAAACCCTAGATACCAAAACCCGAGGTGTCTAAAACCCTAGGTCAACTTGACCCACTTTTTCAGGGCTTCACCAGCCTGTCTTTCCTTCCTTCTCACACGGTGATCCAAAGCATCTAATGGTGGATTTTTCCACTTACTGAGTTGTCCACGATCCTTCTTCCTTGATGATCTGTCATCCTCAATCTCCTCATTCAACGACTTTATTCCTCGAACTTCGCTCTGTCTTTTTTTCTCTTTTGCTCACTTCGACCCAATAACAATCACTGTGTATTCCACGCAGTTTGTTTTTCACCTTTTCTTCCTTGATCTTCACTTCCTTCCATAACCAAGGGCTAACATATCCATCTCTTCGTTCAATTTCTTTCAAATATTTGGCCTTTTGCCACCCTTCGTTTTGGATGATGACGGATGCCTTAATGCCTTCCTTCCAGAAGATCTATTCCCATCGGATTTGACACATATTTCTCTGGGATAGGGATCTAGAGTCATATTTGGTACCCAAGGGCTTGCAATCATCAGTGGAAGGCTTCCTTTTTTTTGACAGTGGGAATACATCAACGTCCCCTAATCAATAGATTCTACCAGTTGTTCTACATCAAATAATTTATTCACACTTGTTAGATTGTACCATGGTACCTTGACTCCCATTATCATCATCTGTGGTTTGTCTCATGTTTGTTAATGGTATACATCAATGACTAGTAAGCAAATGATGTCTCACTATGTTCGACTTTGATTCATGTATTCACATAGTGTAGACATGTACCACGACGGATCGTTGTGAGGATCTCGGGTGAAATATGAGCATCAAATCTTTTATGCTCCTTCCCAACCCATATGGTTCCACCTCACAAACATTGGTACATGTAGAGGATCAACTTGTTTTCTCCATTGGTACCATATATCCTCTGTTATTGATTTTGAGACATAGCTCCATTGTGTATCTCTTCGTGGCTAGGATCTATTTTGAAATAGATCCACTGTGTATGTTTCATGGTCATGCTTGCTACTTCATTTTTATCACATGGATCCACTTTGTATTGTTTTTGTCCATGTATTATAGCTATATTTCACATATACCATGGATCTGCAATGTACTTAATTTGGCGGCCATGCTTATAAGCATGGGTATTCCTAACTTGGGAAGAGAATACTCTTACCTGATTTATGCTGATGGTTGTTGTTCTTGGATCAGTTGTTAAGGGAACTTCACAGATTTACTTCAATGAATCCTCGCTTCTCATATTTTAAATTATATTTCGGCCATCATTTTTCACTTTTGACCTCACACATTAGGGGGTATCTGTTATAGCACAAAATGCCACACCTATGCATTTGTTCCATGGCATAAACCTTTCCCTTGGATTTATAGACAAATTCCCAACTTGCCTAATGCAAATCATCTAAAAAGAATGTATTTTCCATATATCCATAGTCTCCTTTGATGAAAAGTTTGGACATCCATGACTTCTTGGCGTAACACCCACAGATCCCCTAAAAAATAATTAAAAATAAAATATTTTTGAGTTTTTAGGCAGTTTTTTCATTTGGGCTCGTTTCCCAACATCCCCATGCCCGTACAAAACAGATTCCAACTTCCCTAACCCCTTGGGTAAGATATAAAAGAACCATTGAGGTCTAGGATGAAAAATTATTTTGGTGCAAGGTTATGCTATTGAGATATAGCAAGCTTCCCTATTCAATCTTCCTCTGAGTATCATCCCCAAACCTAGAAACCCATTTTCCATTATTTCTTCCTTCTTATATAGTCATAAGGTGTCTCCTTATCCTTATTGGGATATCCAAGGAATATTTTCATAGCTTAGTAGATGCTTGAAGTATATTTGGAGGAACCCAAGAAGTTGGATCCAAAGAAGTGTCGAACTAACTTTGATATTTGGTGTTAATAGAAGAGTTTTCTTTCCCTCCAATTTCGTGTTCATTGCAATATAGTATGTCATAATTATTTATATTTTATTTGGATATAATACTTGACACATATGCCACTTGATTACGTAACTACCTCATTGTATCATTTGTCTTAATTTGTTTTTGCAGGCTTGTCCCAACAGAGATCAAGAGAACTTAGAAAAGAAGGAGCAGGGATCGACATCGAATGAAGAGATTAAGGTGCACACTTCCTCCTCTCTTTGCCTACTCTATATCCTAGTGAAAATTAGTTATCTTTCAATTTTATTACTTGTTTATGAGTGAATATTCCAGTCTTCTCAATCTGGTCTTGATCTATTGTGACTTGACCCAAAGTCACGTGGGAAATATGACGTCAACACAAAGATACTCCAACAAATAATTTTTCAGGAATTATAATGACAGTGGAGGGAACCCACTAGCTAAAACCAGGTGCCTCAAAACTAATGCAACTGATGGTTCTCTCATCCAAGGCTCGATTAGAGTTTTATCATGAGTTTCAACTTTCCTCCTTAAGTCAATCAGGGACATGTTGACAATTTGGTCCGAGGACATAAAATCCAAACCAAGTAGCATAACGGATTTTTGTAATACCTCAAATTGTTTGTTGGCTAAGGCCCACATGACCATGCTACCCAAAATTTCTTAACATAATGTTCTTGAAAAACGACCTCTTGTTTAGAAATTACACTATGACTCATTGAGCAAAACCCTAACCTAGAGATTCTCTAACAAATTCTTTTTCAAGAAATGAAATGACAATGGAGGGGCCCACTAGATAAAATCCAGTACCCTAGATCCAATGAAATCGATGGTTTGTCCATCCGAGGCCCGATTAGAGTTTTATCATGAGTTGTAACTCGTCTCCTCAAGCCATTTAGGGACATGTTGGAAATTTGGTCTAGAGGCATAAAATACAAAATGAGTAGCATAACAGAGTTCCATAAGCTCTTGCATGTCCGTTGGACAAGGTCCACGCAACCATGCTACCCTCAATCTCCCAACATACTGTTCTTGAAAATTGACCTCTTGATCGAAAATTGCACTCTGCCTCTTTGAGAAAAACCCTAGTCCCAGATATCCTCCAAAAAATTATTTTTGGGAAAGAAAAGGGCAGTGGAGGCCCCCCACTAGCTGAAACCTAGTGCCCTGGATCCAATGCAAACAATGATTCATATACCCGAGGCTCAGTTAGGGTTTTATTGCAAGTTGCAACTTGCCTCCTCAAACTATTCAGGGATATGTTGGTAATAGAGCTATACTGATCCAGGTGGATATTGGTGGCCACCCACCTATTCCATCTGGCTCCTCTTGACAGTTTTTAGTTCAATACGTTCTTTTGTAATTATATGTAATTGTGGGTTCTACACTTTCGAGGCTATATGAATCCCTACATAGCTTCCACATGGAGATTGGTGGCTGCCCACCTAATCCAATTGGCTTATTTTGGAAGTTTTCATGTCAATACATCTTTTTGTACTTCCAGTGCCATTTTGGGGCCCAAAATAGTGGTTTTTTGGCTTTCCATAGTTAAACTGTCGACAAAGTCAGAGTTAGAAAACATAATGTATATTTTTCGAAAATACCTTTCCAGTGCTATTAGGCCTAAAACATAGGTCATGTGAAAAAGTTATGAACTTGGGAAGTTGAGGTACCAACTTACCCATCGAGGCCCACATAACTTTTGGTGTTTCATCTCCTAGGGTTAGGTTTTTAGATGTCTATGGTTTTGTAATTCATGATTAATGTTAAAAAGGCCTCTGGAGCCTCATTGTAATCATTCTTATCAGAAGGATGCACATAGTGTCCACAAATTTTCGCAGAGATAGCTACCACCATTCGAACAAGTTGTTTTCAGTTCTGTAGTTTTATAGTTTCAACCTATTTTATTTATTCAATAGAAGTTATTGTTCACTACATATATGTTGTTGTTCTTTGTATTTCTATGTTATTGTATTTAGTCTATTATTCATTTTGTTCCGCTCATAAATCTATTTCAGTGGTATCATAGATGTCTTCTCTTCATTTATTTTTCTTCATGCATGCCCCCGACAAGATCTAGGTACAAGAAGTTGGGACTCGAACCAGTCGAGCCTTCGCAATACCGGTCGCATCGAGCTCGCAAAAAACCCGTGGGGGACAAAAATAAAGATGATGGAGTAGGAGATCCCTTTAAAATGTTGCTCAAGGAATCCCTTGCATGAAAAAGGAATGAAATGATGGACAAATTTGCATAGATATTTCAACATCTACCCACATGAGACACATCTTCATCAAGCGGCCATGCAACCCCCTTCAAGGTACATGTAAATTTTTATATTCCATTATTTGAAGGACTAATAGATGTGGATTTTGTAGACAAATGGTTGAATCTACTCGAAGGGTATTTTCTGGTCCATAATTTTTCTGATAGGGAAAATACTAATTTTTCACTCCTTAAGGTCGTCCCCTATGTTAAGGACTAGTGGGATACTTACTCTGAGCAAAGGGCCATAGAGAAATATACAATATTTGTGGTTTCCGCCAAATGGGATTCCTTCATGGATTCCATTAAAAAAAAATACTACCCTTTTGGAAGCTATGAGGACCAGTACACAAGATGGACCACCCTACATCAGAAAAGGGACCAGACAATACCAGAGTTCACCAATATTTTCCATACACTATGCACCGAATTGGGTATCAAAGACTCTGAATGACATATGGTTATCAAATACCACATTTTTCTGCATAGATACATTCAAATATAAATGGAGTTTCTAGACATCGCATCATTGGGTACGACTTGTAGATATGTTGTCAAGATCGAGCATAAATTTAGTAGAAGAGGCGAGAGTTGGATCTGCAAACGCCTCACAGCCGAAGAAGGGAAAAGGCAACCCCAACCCACAAAACAAGGGACAGAGAAAATATGGCCAATCTCAAGACAACCAGTCCAAGACACAACACAAGAAGGGTAATGAGAAATAAAATAAGGACACGATAAAATGGTGTGAATACCATAAAATCCCTTGGGACAACATCAAAGAATGTCGCCCCAAGCAGTCACTGGTGGCTGAGCTGAAATATTCCAAGTCAGAGGAAGATTGACTCTGAATCAAATCCATAAGGAGGGAAGAAGATTATCGATGCCTAACCTAGTGCGACTATCACTACCATCAAATTCCAACCAAGTGAACCAGAAGAAATAGAGGAAGGGGAATGCCTCTTTCACTCATAGATGTGGGTAAATGGGGATACGATTCATTTTATTGTCGATAGCGATAGTCAGAAGAACCCGATCTCAGTAGAAATCATCAAGCAGTTGAACCTGCCAATGACACTGCACCCATATCCCTACACCATCAGTTGGCTTCACCAAGGAAGATATCTTTGCGTCAGCCAACAATGTCGTCCTCCCTACGGCATTAAGCCCTTTTGTGATATTTCTCCCCTTGAAGTTTGTGATGTTATTTTAGGACAACCATATTTGTCAAAGAGACATGTTGTGTATGAGTCTATACCCCACAATGTTATTACTACTTTGGGTAGACAATTGTACAGGATACCAGAGGTAGCGTCACCTACCACTATTTCTTTAATATCTAATAAGAAATGTAGTAAGGTCATTTCACAAATCGAGAAGTTTGTCTTCTTTGTGATCTGTGCTCACAATAAGCAAAAGGTTTTTGCCACATCTGTGGCCTCTACACAGAGCCTCTCTTTGTAGCATAAACAAGTGGATGGGATCGTGGAAGAGTACATAGACATATTCTCCTCCCCCACTGGGGTATCGAGGCACTGCTAAGTCAAGCATCCAATTGATCTAACCTATGGTGCACCTCTGCCTAATGGACCAATATATCGTCACTCGCTGATGGAAAATGACGAAATCAAGTGTCATATCCAAGAGCTACTTCAAAATGGGCACATTAGACCCAACTGCGACCCTTGTGGAATCCCAATTATACTAGTGCATAAGAAATACAGGACCTAGTGGCTCTGCATTGATAATAATGCATTAAACAAATTCACAGTCAGGAACTAGTACCCAATTCCCTGAATTGATGACCTTCTTGACCAACTCAAGGGGGGAAATTTCTTCATCAATATTGACCTAAAGTATGGCTACCACCAAGTTCCCATCAAACCAACTGATGTATGGAAGACAACTTTCAAATCTAAAGAAAGTCTCTTCGAATGGTTGGTCATGTCATTTGACTTAACAAATGCACCAACCACTTTCATGAGGTTGATGGATGATGTATTGAGACCCTTCACCAACTATTTTGTGGTGGTATATTTGGATGACATCCTCATCTTCAACAAAACTTGGGAGAAGCACATGCAACATATTCAATAGGTTTTGAGCACTTTACAACAACATAAGTTATATGCCAACCTGGAAAAATGATCCTTTGGCATGAACAGGGTCCAATACTTGATCTATATTGTTGATGAGCATGGGGTACATGTGGATCAAGATAATATCCAAGTCATATGTGACTAGCTAGCCCCGACCAAACTAACTGAGATTTGAATCTTCTTGGGACTTTCCAACTTCTACTGATGGTTCATGCTAAGATTCTTCCATATTGCATGGGTCCTCATCCAAGTGACCAAGGGAAGTGGTAGGAAACGTTCACATGGGGTAAGTCACAACAATGAGTATTCGATGATCTGAAGCATCGCTTGTGCTCATCTCCAGTACTCTCCTTACCTAATCTGCAACAACCATTTGACATTGATACTTATGCATTTGACTATGTTGTAGGTGCAGTTCTCACTCAACACGGTCATTCAATAGCATAACATAGTGATACACTCTCAGATACTTTCTGGAAATACCCCACCTATGACAAGGAAATGTATTCCATTGTACAAGACTATCGTTAATGGAAACATTACATTATGGGAAAAGAGAAAATCATCCACATTGATCACAAGCCTCTGTAGTTCATACAGACACAGGGGAAGTTGCATAATGAATGCCATCATAAGTGGTCCACCTACCTGCAACAGTTCCATATCAACATCAAGTATAATATAGAGAGAAAAAATTGTGTCGATGACTGCCTCAGTCGACCTCATGTGGCTGCACTCACCACCATGCTCCATTCCTATGGGCATGAGGCATCTGAGTGGCTCCAAATTTATCAGCAAGATATGGACTTCACCACCTACTATCGGCTCTTGGGTACAAGCACGAATGTCACCTATTTTCACATTCAGGATGAACTGTTATGCCATCTAGGTCATCTCTATGTTCTTGCAAGCAAGTTTGCAAAGCAGATTTGTGAGGCTTATTATAGTCGGATGGAAATACATTTTAGCGTGGATAAAAATGTGGTTGTCCTACAAAAATATTTTTATTGGCCAAAACTTCGACGGGACGTCAACAAGTATATCAGATCTTGCACTTCCTTAGCCATTTCCAAGCCAACCATCAAGAAGCAAGGCTTCTACACCCTTCTTCCTACTCCAGACGGGCCTTGGGAATCCATCTCGATGGATTACATGTCTGGCCATCCATCCACCTAGAAAGGAAATGATTTCATATTTGTGGTGGTTGATCATCTTTTGAAGATGTCCATTCTCACAGCTTGCAAGAAGAGCATCACAGTGGAAGATATTGCCAAGATCTTCTTTGAATGAGTGTGGGTCCATTTTGGGATACCACATACCATCATCTCCGATCAAGACAACAGGTTCCTAGACACATTTTGGTCAAGTATGTAATCACTATTGAACACCAAGCTCACTAAATCCGTTTCCTTCCACCCTCAAGTCGATGGCCAAATAGAGTTCATCAATTGAATGATTGTGCACATCCTACACATGTATAACTCTAAGCATCCACATACAAGGAATGAGAGTCTTCCCTGTGTTCAACACAACTACAACCGGGCTCTCTATAGCTCCACCAACCATAGCCCCTTTCAGATGGGGATAGGATTCCAACCCTTGGGTCCCAATGATGTTGCACTACCTCTGGAAATAACACAGACAAATTCTTCCCATGTTTAGTTTGAGACCGAAAAATCCGCCAGATTCATTGAGCGGATTCAACACATATGCCAACAGGTCCATGAGATTTTGTAGAAAGATAATGCTAAGTACAATCAATGCCATGATCAACACCAAGTACTGCACATGTTTCATGTGGGATACAAGGATTGGTTACATTTGCAGAAAGAACACCTTACAGGGCCCCATCAGAAGCTCTGTCCACTTTGCTATGGGCCTTACACTATCACCAAGGCTGTGGGTGATAATTCTTTTTAGCTCAACACTCCCCCCTTCCTTGGATTGCACCCGATGTTCAATGTGGACCTCCTTCGACCATATTTTCCACCATTATTTGACACTTCAGAGATCGCAGAACAATTGACACTAACAAATCTCAACCCTGAGTGCATGGAACAAGCATCCACTAATCAGACAATGGACACACAGGTCAAGGGAACTCATGTAACGACCATTAATTATTGATATGAATAATTTAATAAATAATCCTAAAAAATAGCTAAACTATAATTAATTATTAAATAACCTTAATTAATTATCTGTTATTAATTAATTAATTGTGACTATGATTAGTTTAAGTATGATTAACTCTTTAATTAATGGTTAATGATTAATTTGTTTATTAATTAATTAA
>ML781594.1:44688-72274 GCA_009831015.1 Picea engelmannii | reverse complement strand
GTAACCAACACGTAAAAGGGAAACATTTAAATAAGGGATAAGGCAATTAATAAGGGATAAGGTGTAATAAAGAGTTAGGTGGGAGTTAATGGAGGGGGCGGTGAAGGAGGAATAAGGGAGGTGGAGAAGGATTATGGAGGGACTTCATTCATTCATTCATGGTACGAGACGGGAAGCTTGGAGGATTGGAGAGTAAAATCTACAGTGGGATTTACAATGCACCGGGGGGGCTGCAGAGGTTTTGGGCTCGGAGGGCTAGGACATCCATTGATGTCCTAGGGCTAGGCGTACTAGTCGGTAGGGTGGCTAGTTTTTGGGTGTCCTAAGGAGCAGCGTCAGGTTCAAGCGGCGGATAGCATCAAGCGGCTGATAGCATCAGAGTGAGGTATGTAAATTGTTAGTAAATTTTATTTATTGAAATATTGGATTGAATGTGCTAGATTAAGTGAATTTTGAGTAAATTTCAAATTTACTGTTCTTTTTTAATTCAATGGTAGTTTAAATTAAATGACGATCTTTACAACTCACAAGCAGAGGATCCAGCATTATCGGTTTGTCAAGGTAGTGCAACTCCTACACCAAGGCAAGTGGCTCACATAGAGCCAAATTCAATAGAAATTTCCTCACCTGATGGGGGAACTCAATGCAATGGATACCATTGCTTCGTAAGGGGGGAACACTGATCCAGGTAGATATTGGTGGCCACCCACCTATTTGAACTGGCTCCTCTTGACAATTTTTAGTTCAACACGTTCTTCTGTAATTATTTGTAATTATGGATTCTACACTTTCAGGGATGTCTGAAGCCCTGCACAGATTCTAGGTGGATATTGGTGGCTTCCCACCTAATCCAACTGGCTTATTTTGGAATTTTTCATGTCACTACATCTTTCTGTACTTCTAGGGCCATTTTGGGGCCCTAAACAATATTTTTTTGACTTTCCACAATCAAACTATAGACAGGATCAAAGTTTGATGACATAATGTGTAGTTCTCAAAAATACCTTTCCAACGGGCTATCACACACCTAAAACAGAGGTCGTATGCAAAATTTACGACCCCAGGAAATTGAGGTAACAACTTACCCATCGGGGCCCACATAACTTTTGGTGTTTCATCTCCTAGGGTTAGGTTTTTGGATGTCTATGGTTTTGGAATTCATGAGTAATATTAAAAATGCCTCTGGAGCCTCATTGTAATCATTTTTCTTAGACATATGCGCATACCAACCACATCTCTTCTCAGAGATAGCTACCACAATTCGAACAAGTTGTTTTCAATTTTGTAGTTTTATAGTTTCATCCTATTTTATTTATTCAATAGAATTTATTGTTAACTGGCTATGTGTTGGTGTTCTCCATATCTCTATGTTATTTTATTCAGTCTGTTATTCATTTCTTTCCACTCATAAATCCAAATCATATACCTAAACCATGACCATAACATATACCTAGGCCTAGACCTAAACCATGAACTAGGCCTACAAATAGACCAAGACCTAGACCTACACCATTACCATGATCTATACCATGACCTAGACCATGGGAAGACAAAGAATGACAAGGCAAGTCATGGAAAGGCAATGTCTAAGTATATGTCTAGGTCTAGGTATGGCAATGCAAGGTTAGGCAATGCAAGAAAAGACAAGCCAAGGAAAGGAAAGAAATGACAAGGCAAAGCAAAGATATACATGGCAAGGCAAGGCAAGGTATAGGTATACATGCTATATCTTGTTATAAAAGTTATTGAGTTGAAAGATTAGTTTTTATTTCTTTGATTTTAAATAATGGCTTGAAGTTTTGTTTTTGTTTTTCATGCAGTGCAAAAGAAATTATGGTCAATAGTATAATGATACTACACCATAAGGATGGAACATAAACCTATTTAGTGAAATTCCTTTTTATGTAAATCCTATTAATTATAATAATCCATGTTTCACAACCATAAAGATACCTAAGATATATGAATAAAGATAGCTTATGTAATAACATTGAAATTCTCATGCGAGTATTTTTTATCTAAGATAGATGGGATAACAAGTTGTAGAATTACATGCCTAATTAATCCTTTGAATGTAATTTTTGGGTCTTATACTTGTTCATTTAGTACAAGAATTTTTTTTTAAGCAAAAAAAAGGTATGATACATGAATGCCATTATTTATTTATTAAATTAACTTGAAAACAAATTTATTAGAAGTTAATTGAATTTGGAAATAATTTAATTGTGTTTATGATTATAGAGACAAATTTCGTGTGGGTGACTCAAAGGACAAGAAATTATCTATAACGATGAAAATAACTATATTTTTACGAACAATTAGTTTTATGAATATCATAACGAAAGTACATTTTAGATGAATTGTGGTTAAGCAAGTCAGGGCAAGGCAATGTAATGCAAGGCAATGAAACACAAGTCATTGCAAGGCATGGCATGGCATGGCAAGGCAAGGCAAGGAATGTCATGACAAGGAAAGGCATGGCATGACAATGCAAGGCATGAGTTGGCATGGCATGCCATGGTATGGAAAGAAAACACATGGAATGACATGGCATGGAAAGGCAAGGAAAAGAAAGGCATGACATGACAAGCCAAGGAAATGCAAGGCATGGCATTGGATGGAAAGGAAAGGCATGGCATGGGAAGGAAAGGAATGGAATGGAATGGAAAGGAAATGCATGGCATAGCATGACATGGCAAGGAAAGGAAAGGCATGAAAAGGCATGGCATGGTGAGGCAAGGCATGGAAATGCATGACATGACAAGGAAAGGCATGGAAAGGTAGGGCATGGCAAGGCATGGTATGACAAGGCAAGACATGCCACAACATGGAGTGGCAAAGAAAAGCAAGGAAATACACAACATGGCAGGTTAAGGCATGGCATGGAAAGGCATGGAAAGGCATGGAAAGGAAAGGAATGTCATGGAATGGAAAGGAAATGCATGGTATGGCATGGAATTGTAGGGTAAGGCATGGCATGGAACGACACGACAAGGAAAGGCATGGCATGACAAGGAAAGCCATGGCAAGGCACGCCATGGGATGGCATGGCAAGGAAAGGTAAGGCATGACAAGGAATGACATAACAAGGCAAGGCATGGTAAAGCAATGCATGACATGACATGTATAACATCCCTAGTTCTAATACCCGTGAATTATAATGTAATTGTATAAATGTGAATTAGGATGGTGAGCCAATATGTTTGTGTGAAGATCCCATATTGATTTAATGTGTCTGGGGGATGAATTTCATATTATGAACATTGAAATAATTAAACAAAATAATAATTGTTGGTTGTGATATGAAATAGATGAAGAAATATGGGGGGATGTGATTCCATGAGAGAGAGGGGTCCAAGGGGGGATTATTTATTGGTAGTAATACAACCCACATTCCTGAAATTATTATCTTTGTTTATAACCAAGGATGATTTTAAGGATGGAAATTTCTTTTAAAATGTAGAAATCTTGGCGAATCTTACTAATCCTTCATATGCCAACTATAAATGTTTGGCGATATTTTTGTAAAAATATTCAAATTTATAAGGATTTTGTATAGTTTTTATAAAATTTTGGCGATTTTTAAGGTAAAATAATTGTATCCTATAGAATTTGGGCGAATCATTTTAAAAATAGTGAATCTTATTTTTGGAAAAACCATGGAAAATTAGCCCATGAGTAAAATTTAGCCCCTAAAATCATCCATGTTTATAACCTTATGCTTTGTTATTGAGTGTATGAGAGGCCAATCATTAAACTCATGTAAGAGGGTGTCTTTGATTGGTAAAATCCCATAGTTATTGGAGAGAATGGGCTAAGGTTCAATCATCCTTGAGAAGAGTGTGAATCAAGCAAGCAAGGAAGGAGAGGAAATTCATATGCAAAATAGGGAAGAGTTTTGACATACATATTTTGGGTAGCAAAGAAGGGAAAAGGGTTGGGAAGAGAACCATCCATGGTCTTCTTGAAGGAAGCCATTGTTTGGATATGTTTTTATGATGAGATAGAGGCTTGTGTGTCAGTAAATCAGGATGCAAGCTTGTGGTTTGATTTCCTGTTGATGAAATATCTCAGAGCCTTGTGAAGGTTATTGTGAGAAAACATGAAACAACTGAGATTTCCTAGCGTTCCCGGCTGAGTGATTCCTGGACAACCGAATTCACTAGTGGCCATGATAAATGAATAGTACAACTTGAGGGATTGTGAGAAGTGAAGGGGGTACATTCTTTGGGTAGTGCAGGTTGTGGGGAAAAGAGATATATGTTGGTTTGGAACTGATGTGAAACTAGAACTTGGGTTTTGGGGCTACTATGTGTGGAGAGTGGATAGCTAGTGGGTTGGATCTCCTTGTGAAATCATAGCCTCATCTCAGGGGTGGCTTGATGATGAGAGAAAATGATAAGTAGTGCCTATGGCTGGGAGTTTCATCCTTTGTTTGCATCCATTTGGTTAATCATTAAAAAATAAGTGTGTATATTATGTTCTTATGTTAAATTTCACTATGTAAATAATTTATATGCATGTTGTGTGTTTTTTATTGCTTGAACACATGTATTCATGTTTAATATATGTTGTTAGATGCATTTATAAATTTAGTATGAGTAAAATGGTAAAATGTGTGTGTGATCTGCGGCTGGTAAGATACAAGAATTTTCTTAGCAGTAAATCTTAATAATTTTAATGAGTTTTTGCATGTAATGTTGCTCAGTTGGGCACTGGGTACGTTACATTATGGTATCATAGCTTATGGTATCAGAGTGAATTGGTGATATTTTAGAGATAAATACCCAATTCCATGAGTGAAATCTGAGTTTTAATGACTTCATATGGTTTGAGAGGGTTAATGGAGTAGAGAGGTGAAGTTGTAGATCGAAATTTGACCTGAAATGGTCAAAAATCAAGTTTTAGTGGCCGCGTGTCTTACACATTATTTTGTTCATCTTAGTGATCCATTGACAACATGTGTGCATGTTCCCAAAAGAGCCTTTCCTCATGAGTAAAGTGACTGAATTTCTCTTATCAAAAACCTTGTTAAGGAGGGTCTTTGCAGGCTGCACCATAAGCACTGTGTGACGATTCCTGGTCATTGCTCTCTGCCCTAAAGTTGGTTTGCGATGTCTCTGCAGACTTCTCTACAACTAGGGTGAGACGATGTCAAAAGGATAAGAAAAGCTCGAACTTCATGAAATTTCTAGAAGGAGATCTTCTAGAAGATGAGGTGGCATCCATATGGTTGGGATCCTACTCGCTTCTCTGATTTGGTGGGATAATCCTAATCTCTTCAACCATATCTCTTTCCCCTATGTAAAGAGGGATTTCTCATGGAAAAGTCTAAGGTTGATTCAAGAAAGATCAATATTGAATAGGCTAATAATTGGATGAGGAATTATAATTCAGTTCATACTTGAGGGCTTCATTTCAGTTTATCAAGTCATTGTGGATCTTCTTCATTCAAGGTTGGAGAAAGTGTGTGTGTTGGAGAAAAGGGTCATCGGAAGGGGACCTTGCAACATCAAGTCTTTGGTTGTAATATCCACTTTCATTATTATATGATACAATGATATGTTTATTTCCCATAAAACTCATCTCGTTTTATTGTATTATTCCTTGATCACATACATAGGTTCTCATTGAGTATATTATTGCTTTCACTGTGGTTGGATTGTGTTCCCTTGCATATTCAATATCACAGGAGCACTCAAGTGGAGCTAGGATGACAACAGCAAGAGGAAGCAATATTTAAATGGTATGTTTCCCATCTCTTGTTAGATAGTAAACTCAATGATTAGAGCTTAGGGAAAGCGTCATATTTTGTTTTGTTTTGTTCTAGATCTAGGTGGATCTAGGGAGATATGTTTATGTTTGCATTTATCGATAAGTCCCATAAAAAAATCAGTGACCATACTAGGGATATGACCTCCTTTTGATTTTTTTCTTCCCATTTTCCTTTAGCCATCCTTCCTCTGATAATTTTCTTTCTCTGAGTCTGTGGGTGATCCATTTAGACTCCCTGGGTTTAAAAGTTCATTTGGATTATTTGTCTTTCTTCCAAATTTTCTAAATTTATAGAGATCGTCGCACTGTACCTTATTGACAACTTGTGGAGACCCTGAGACATCGCTCTCTTCTTAGTCAATCCAGTGTGACGATGTTTCACTCTGCTCTTACAGTGGCCTACGAGGACCTTAGCACATCGCTCTGTGTCCTATACCCATCCTACGACGACTCCTGTAGGTTTTGATGAAGTGCGTCATTTTGTCTTTTACCACACATATTTTCCTTGGTTGCCTGGGGTGAACTTCTTGTGCCCATGTTTGATGGATTTCTAAGTTTAAATATTGCCTATGATTGGTTTTCAGTGATTGAAAGTATTTCTTTGCATTTTGCAAGTTTTTTCTCATGCTCATTACCACAAGGATATAATCTCAGATCTTCATCTGGGTGCTTGTGTGACAAAGGGTCTTTGTTTTGTTTTGAAGTTTTGGATTCATTTTGTTTCTCAGATTGTTTGTTGATTAAGAAACACTTTTTTCTTGCTTATTTCAAAAGGTTTTCTTGTCTTTTTCGTTTGTGTCTACATTGTGAATTTGATTTGGGAATTGTGTTGAGGATGTCTTGATTTTATTGGATTACATTTTCCTTCTGTTATCACATCTCTGATTTTGTTTTGGAAAGGAAGAAATGAATTCACCTATTATTTTAGTAATATCTCATAATAAATTTTTTACATTCGAAATATTTTTAAAGAGAAGAAATTGGAAATTTTATGGTTCATGATTGTTTGGAAGTGTGTTCATTTAGAATTAAGGAATTGTAATTGGTAGCTTGTTGTACTTCAAAAGAAATACCTTCTCCCTACTGTAACTAGAGTTCATTGAATTTAAAATTGCATAATCATCTCTTTTTTCATTTGATTGTGTCAAGGTCACAACTTCAACAATTTCACTTCCATCTCCATTTTTGAGTAAGCAACGACCTCTAAAACACAACGTAAATTTAAATTTTTTTAGTAACTTTTATTTTCTAGGGATATTTTTCACCAACATTAGCTAGGATAGTGCTTTGGAATAGGTTGTGAGGCACACTCTCCAAAGCATCAAAGCACACAATAGTATCTTGTGATAAGGAGAGTTCAAATCCAATTGCTACATTTTATCCTGGGAAGCCCTTCTCACACAAGGGTCAAACCTGAGGTCACATTAAGACTAGAAGAGTTACTTAACCTACTTTGTTGGTCTTGGTGTAGAGATTGCACGTATTGTGGGGTTCTCTTGAAGGTATACCCACAATTATGAGTGGAAGCCTTTAGATTTGATTTCGGGCTAGATACCCTGCCTTTGTGCGTGGATCGAACTGTCGACTATTTTTCCAGGAATTACTGTTGTAGTTGGTAACCTTAGTAGCCTATCTCTTTAGGGTATTTACATAAGGTGACTATGGAGGGGCAAGTCTTCTCAGTACCTGGAATCGACGTTGGACAAACTCACTCAGGCTCCTTGGAGGGTATACCCACGATTATGTGTAGGAGCTTGCACCAGGGTGTAAGTCCATTAAGCAGGTCGTCAATGTAAATTTTCCACCCACTTAACCCAACCCCTTCTTATCTTTATTTCACGACATTGGATTTCATCACCAACTAGTGACTTCGAAATAAGAAGTTTTTTTTGCTTGGTTTGATTCCTAGATTTTATTACTGAGTGATGTTTGTTTCCTCTAGTCATCCATAGTTTTTCTTCATTCTTTACTCGACTCAAGAAACATCGTCCTTCATCGTTCATGTAGGATGAAAGGGTTACCCTCGGAAGATCCAAAAGGTTACCAACCTTTGCCTCCGAACTCACCAGAAGTCTCTCCTGAGGGAGAAATCAACAATGAAGTAGATTATGAGGTTGGAAGCACACACTCTTTGGAAGGATTTCAAATTGTTTCGGACTCCTTAGAGGATTTTTGACTCCCAGTCAATCTGGCATTGAGTGTTTGAAAAAATCCATGTATACCTCGAGTGAACTCATTTGGAGAAATTATTCTTGTTGACGAAACTTACCTACCGGACCTAACACAGGATCTGGAGTAGAGGATCCACTTTTTCAAAGTGAATCATTTAGGAGCCCAACTCACACTGTTGGAACTTCTGGTTTTGGTTCTATCCCTTTGAAAGTACATGATCTATACAGTAACCTAGGAGCAAGTCCCAATAAACCTATGGCATCACAAGTGCCTAAGATGTTTGTCACCTATACGGTACCTTTAGACCATTTTATTGGTACTACCAATAATTTCATCACCATTTCCGACCAATTGTTGATTGGTTCTCACTTGATTCCTACTCTCCAGATGGCCCATTCTACTATGGTGCCACAAGCCACGACGATTCCTACTAGAAATGTGGTTATCTCCCAAGCTCCAATTGGGACACTACTTCCACCTAGACCAAATCCATCACTTCCACCTGGGTGTAGATCTTTGAATGCTCTTGTTGCTACCTCTTCCCAACTTCCGTCTAGAGGTTCTATATTTTTTTTTCCTCATGGGTATAATGTTGCTACCGGTTTTGTTCCTACACCTGTCTAGGTTCTCTCCGGGGGAATTATGTTCCTCCTCCACCTTTTCTTGGAGGATCTGGCCCTAGTGGATCCAATCCGTGTGGAGGCACCAATATTTCTATCACTTTTGGTTTCAAGATTCATCTTGGAGGTCAACCTCAAGCTGGGAGGCAACCTCAATTTGGGGGACAACCTCTAATTGGGGCACAAATTCAACTTGGGGGGCAACCTCAGGTTGGAGTCTATAACCCACTATATGGATAGAATGCACCTGTGGTACTATATCTACCTTGGAATCTTCCTTTCCAAGGAAATATACAACCGTATGGGGGGAAACATCCTCAAGTTAACTCTTTTGTACCCCCTAACCTCAGTCAACCGTATCTAGGTTCTTTGAATCCCACTTGGGGTCCGAACATTCAATCTCGTGTTCCTTTCCAAGGGAACATCTCTACTCAACCCAAACCTATGGGATATATGCCTCAAAAGCATCCACAACCAAATCTGACAGGAATCTCTCCTTATTTGCAAACTGCTTATGGTCCTACTAGTATACCTACGGGGCTTCCCCCTCAAAACTATCAGTTTCCACAAGTGAACCAACAGTTTCCTTTCATGGTCACTTTGGATTTACCTGATCTATCTAGGATTATGAATGATGCTATCTTACAGTCTCCATATTGGCCCATCATACTGGCCAAGTTACCATCCGACATTCCTAAATTTGACAGTCGAGTAGGAGAAGATCTGAATAATCATGTTATGAATTTTCATATGTGGTGTTCATCCAACTCCTTGATGGATGAATCCATCAAATTATGACTTTTCCAACAAACTCTCATGGGTTTGGAAGCAAAATGGTACATCGAGTTACCACAAGGTTTATTCAATGAATTTAACACCCTAGCCATGGCCTTTTTGACACAATACCAGTTGCTAATTTGATACGATACGAGAACCAAAATTTTGAGTCCTTTCAAGAAATCCTCGTCCACTCATATTTTCGATCACATTCATGAGTGGAGGAGAATAAGACGTTTGATCAAAGTTCCTTTTCCTGATCAACTATTGGCCGAGTGGTTTACCAAATCACTCATTGGAACTATCACTCGTGATGTCTCCATGGAAGGTGTTGTCACTGAAGAGCAGGCGATTAGTCGTGCTCAATATCTCGATCTCATTTATTCACAAACTGGAACACTTTATGAGTTGATCCTTGATGCTCCTCGTCCTTCCACAAACCCTACCGCAACACCTCCAATAGCTTCTCATGTTGTTGATGGTGTGATCGACACCTTTCATGCTAAAGCTCAGTCTGCACACGTCGGTCACACCAATCCTAAATATAATCATTCTAATGCACAAAATACTCCTACTCCTACTCCTTCCACCAGTAAGACTACCGATGTTAATTATCTTCAATCCATGCCTACCAGGAAGAATCAAAATAAAAATAAACGGAAGAGTAATAACAATTAGGAAAATAATAATAATCCATAATCTGATAAAGCCAAAACGTAAACCGATGATGAGAAAGATAAAGGTAAGCCTCGTTACCCCTACCTGATTTGTGGTGACAATTACTACATGAAATATTGTCTGAGACGCACCGAGGTTACTAAGTTCCTCCAAGGGACCGGGAAACCCCCTACACCCATGGTTTTGTCACAACCTTTCCCTTCTCAACAACAAGCCCAACTGGTCATTCTTGACCAAGCTTCTCCTTCTACCTCATCTTATGTCCTTATGTATACTGGTGATTCTAAAAAGAATGAAATTGCAATCGCAACTCGAGCCAGGGATTACCCTCCGTCAAAAGAGAAAATTGATGGAACACCACCTTCATTGGCTCAAACTTCTCCCCCAACTTCACCACCCAATATTCCTCTCCATCTCAAACAACCGAGTATCAATACAATTCGTCTCCCTCCTCCCAAGGGCGTTGTTCGAAAGTCTGCATTCAACCCTCACGCACGTGCTGCCTAAAACTACAGTATTGTAGAGGATCTTACTCAATCACCTTCTGCGATGTCATCTCTCGAATTCCTTCAAAGTTCTCGTGCTCAACGGAAGGAATTATTAAAGGTCATTGGTGGAATTTACCCCACAGATACTAATCTAATAATCTTTGACTCGGAAGATCACGTTCCAAGGCTGTCTCCTCAGCTAGCATTTTAGATCCAAGTTGTTGTTGAAACAAGAATATATGTAGAACCATTATTGATGAAGGAGCCTTGACTTGTGTCATGTCTATCACTTGTTGGAAAGCCATTGGCTCTCCTACCCTCACTGAATCACACAATACACTTAAGGCCTTCAAAGGTATAGGCTTTAAACCCTACGATTTTCTTCCCTCATTTTCTATTACGTTGGAAGGTAAATCGATTAATGTTGAGGTTGAGGTCTTCGATGAACCTCTTGAATACAAGCTTTATTTGGACATAGCTGGATTGATTCCATGCATGTAGTTATGTCTACCCTTTTCTGTGTGGTACAATTCTCACACCAAGGAAAGGTCGTTACTGTTGACCAACTGGCCTTCTTTAATTCTGATTCCCATACTAGAAATGTTCCTTTCATCTCGAAGACACCCCCTGGTTACAAGAATCTCAGAGTGGGTATTTTGAAATATTCAACTTTGATGGGTACATTTCCAATCCCACCACCTGATATTCCCCCTCCTTTTGTTGCCTCTATTAACATGATATCCACCACTCATCGCGAAAACGCTGAGTCATATGACCCATGGGTAGTACCTAACCCTAGTGATTACCTTCGTTATGACAACAAGATGCCTTTAAGTCCGGTCAAATATGCTTACCAAGATATTCAATCGACAACCCCCTCCTCTCCTTCTCTCTGTGATTAATCTCCAGATTCATTTTACGTGAGTTTTCCTACGGATGAGATGATCATGTCAGTCATGTCTATGGAAGAAACTCCCTGGGACAATGGATATCATCGCTCCATTCTCTTTCTAGAGAATGACACCATAGAGAGTTACCAACAGATTTCTACTACATCGATCGTTGTCATTTCTTCAGTTCCTGAGTCAACACACGATGTTTTGTACGAAGGGAGCTTGAGTAACATTTCCCCTACCATCCCTCTCGACATATCCATTAAACCCAACATCATAGAGAATGTTCACATCGAGGCCTCATGTTCTACAGATGAGGTCCACACATACAAATCACTTTTCCAAGAATTCCACGAAGTTACGAAGATATGCCAGGCATTTATCCTGAAATCATCATACATGAGATGAAGACATACCCGAATGCTAAACCCGTTTGGTAGATACTTCATCCAGTGAACCCACACAAAGCTACTGCTATCAAGCTTGAAGTTGAAAAACTTGTTAAATCCATCTTTGTTTATCCCGTGGCTTTGATTGACTCGGTATCCAATCTATTTCCAGTGAATAAGAAACAAGGTATCATCTGCGTTTGTGTAGATTATAGGAAAATCAATAAGTCTTGTCTTAAATAAAATTACCTCACCCCTTTCGTCGACCAGATCATTGATGATTGCGCTGACAATGAAATCTTCTCTTTAATGGATGGTTTCTCCGGCTATAATCAAATTAATATCTTACCCGCAGACCAACACAAGACCACTTTCATTTTCCCTTGGGGAACGTTTTCCTACCGGAAATTACCCTTTGGTCTCAAGAATGTTGGCATGACATTTCAACATGCTATGTCTTATGATTTTCACGATATTAATCATATTTTTCAACCCTATCTTGACGATCTACCGATTCATTCCATGCGTCATCAATATCACCCGACACATTTGAGGGCCATCTTTGTACGTTGTCGTTATTACTATATCCACTTAAACCCACACAAATGTTTTTTTTGTGTGGAGTCCGAATGAATTCTTGGTTTTATTATGTTGATACACGGGATTCAAGTAGACCCTTTAAAGGTTGAGGCTATCTTTAATCTACCTCCTCCTTCCACACTTTTCCAACTCCAAAGTTTGCAAGGGAAGGAAAAATTTTTGCGTCGTTTCATCCCCAATTATGCTGAACTGACAAAAGGATTCACCCGGATACTCAAGAAAGATTATGAGTTTGTATGGGACAGCACTACAAACAAAGCTTTCGAAGCTTTGAAACTTTCCTTAACCCGTATGCCATTATTGTTTCCCCCTGACTATAGCTGGGATTACTTCCTCTACTTAGATTCTTCGGACTCTACCATTTCCATGGTCTTAGTCCAAGAGGATGATTCGCATGATTCACATGTGATATACTATTTGATTCAAAGTCTCACAACTACCAAGACCAAATACCTCCATGCGAAGAAAATGGCCTTGGCAGCTGTGCAAGATGTCCAATGTTTTCGTCATTATATCTTATTATGTAGAACCATTGTTATTCCGATTGCAACCCTATGAAAAACATCCTTACCCGAAAATTGATGAGGGGAAAGTACTCCAAATGGATAGTGATTCTCTAGGAGTTTGACTTGGAATTCGAAAGCGCTAAGTATAAGAAATCTTTGGTTTTCGCCGAACTGATATGTGACCTTCCCTCCACTGAGACAAAAAATGTGGCAGATGATTCCTTACCTGACGAATCCCTTTTTTTGATCAGTTCTGATGACGTATGGTATGGAGATATCATTATCTATCTCCAGACTCAAACTTTTTGGCCCGACCTATCTAATAGAGATTGTCGTCGTATACATTATCAAGCTTGATAATACATCATTCTCGGTGATACCCTTTATCATCGTGGCATTGACTCCCTTTTTACGACGATGCCTCACTTACAATGAAGCTAATAAATATTTGAATGACTGTCACTCTGGAGCATGTGGTGGTCATATGTCTAGGTATTCCACTACCCAACAGATCTTACAAGCGGGTTATTTCTGGCCTTCTTTGTTTAAGGACTACATTACTACTGTTTGCACCCAATTCGTCACCTGGTGAGAAAATCGAGGGTGCTTACATGCCCTATTGGGTCTTGCAAAGCATGACAGCTGTGGAAGGAAGGGTTAGAGAAAAAAAAACAAACTATAAGCTGGAATTAAACAAAAACAAACTAAAACTGTTAGCATATGGATAAAGAAAAAATAAACACAAAAAAGACACCGATATCACCAATGGTTTTGAGCTGGTCTATTGATGAAATCAGAGCACGATGAAGGAAGAGAACTATGGTTCCTTATTCCCCCAAAGGAAGGCTCTTGAGGCCCTCACAAACTTTCTTTCCTTACAATGCGAAGAAATGAGACTGATGGTGAAAGAACTCCCAACACATCCACTCAATGGAGAGGCGAATGGCTCTATGAAATGTTTCCGATGTGTTATCGTCAAAGAATGAGCCCTTGACAATCTTAGCAGCATAACAATACTTGAAATTCCTTGCGAAAACAATGTTCCTTCATGGCTTTTTATAGCAGATCACCGGGTGATTATGTAACCTCTTCAAAGTGTGAAAAGGGGCTCTTTAGGGCTTAATTAGGTCTTAGACCCGTTGACTCTGCAGATTCAGCTCAGATTTGGGAGTCAAATCAGATTGGGAGCTGGTCCATAAGTGGTTGGGAGGCCGACCAATGCAATAAATGCATCGTTTAGCAGGTGCGCGGGTTATTGCGCTGACAGCTGTGCGTCGTGCGCGCATGCGCGCAGAGTACGTTCTTGTCCTGCGCATGTGCGCGCGCACCAAACTACTGTAAAGCGCCCTTCAATTTTTGGTTACTTTGTATAGTTTTTGACCCTTCTGGAATGCTGTGAAATTAATTCAGTGCCATGAATGAGTTCATTGCTTTTTTGACGATGCGGAGTTCTTGTCGCCATGTGCGGACGAAATTTCAGTGATAACATATGCCCCCTGATGGATGAGGTTAGGAGCATACGTATAGCTGAAATCCATCAATGTTTCTTCTACTGATAATGTTGTTGTAAGGGAGAGCAATAGTGGGACCGTTCAGAGCGATTCGTTGGAGGAAAAAGGAACCGGTAGGACCCGACCTTCTGAGAATTGTGCAGAAAAAATATACAACTGTGTACAAATGAGGCGGGCATGCCCCATGCTCGTGTTATGTAACTCTGAAAAAAGATGACGGAAGTGTTGGTGTAGACAACTACAGTGCCCTCGGGGGCGGTAATGATAAAGGCAAAAGACAATTCTGCAAAGGAACATACTCTGAATAAGAGGCAATGATTGCGGTAATAAGCATCGACGATGATGTGGGCATTGATGGCCCTACCAAGTTCAGAGGTCTTCAGCAAATGAAAAAAATAACTGCAATAGTCGCAAAGTAAGACCCACCATAACATGAGAGAGTGTTGGCGTCGAATGTTATGGGGGCCAACGACAGCAGGGAGAAATGGTGTTTCACCCTGTGCCATCCGAGATCTCTCATTAAAATAGAGAATGAGAATCAAGATACTGTCGCCCTTCTGGAAAAGTGTGCTGATGTCGACAAAAAGGGGGACGCGACTCCCAGAAGAAAAAGGGCTTTGTGGAATCTACTGAGGTGAGGAAGTGGCAGAGGTACATGGATGAAGTCAAGAAGTGGGAAGACTCAAGACTGCCCCTTGGCTGGAGGATGTATGAGAGAAACAGTGGTCGCAACCGTGTAACAGGGTCAAGTGTCAGGGGGACGACAAGACCGGTGATAAGTTGTGCCAGAGGCGGGACAAGGTGAACAAATTCAGAGGGTAGAGGTAACTGACCTATGGAGTACTCTGAAGATATGGACAATGCTGGCAAGGGTAGATGATAAGTAATGCTCCAACCAAGGGTGACATGGGTTGCGTGTGGCCAAAAGAAAGTAAGTCGTCAACGGTGACGACAAAGAATGTAATGACTGGAAATAAAGGTGTTTGTACAATAAATAATGAATAATTTTGGGGAGAAAAGTACAAATATAGAAATGGGTGCCCCAGGGAGGGAAAAATTGTCTTGGGAAACTGATGAAGGGTGGGGGCCCCATTGGTGAGTTTTTGTATGAGGTAGGTGAAATGAGGGTAGGTTCGCAGATGGGCAAACTGAGTGTGGATGAAATGAAGGGCTCATGATCCTGCGGAGGTGCAGGTAAAAAATAGAACCATAAAGAGATAATCTGGGAGTCCATGTGGGAAAGCTAGCAAAATGAAGAGAAAGAGTATGTGTCTGATTCACGACATGATGAAAGACTATCGAGACTCCCATCCCTAAAGGGTAATGAAAAACAGCATGAGTGTCGAAAGTGAAAAAAGGTGCTATGAATGGGACAACTCATGTGGGTGAGAATGCTACCGAGTTACAGTACCGAAGATGCAAATGGAGGTGTGGGTACTGAAGATCCAGGAATAAGGATCCTAAAGGCCAATATCAGAGGGTGTGACTGGAAATGTAAATGCAATATAGTGGGATAGACTACATGCCAGTGCTGAATATATACCTGAAGGGATGATGTCGATGACCGATGAGCAAGTACCTGCACACATAACAACCAAATACCCAAAGTGAACAATATCTGAAGAGAATCAAATATATGAGCTTGTATTTGACCAATGTGACCATGCATGTGCGTACCTGACCATGATATGAAAAAAAGGCATCTCGAGGGCGTCAGACGAAAAGTGACCCAAGGACAGTCGTGATGTAGGCGGCGGGATGCTGATCCCGTGTCTGAAGACGGTTTGAAAAATGGACACCTTGGGCTCCCGGAATGTTGAGTGGAAGTTTGGAAAAAGGCCTATATATAGCTATAGGGCCCACATTGCCACCTCATTTTTACCTGCTGCTATAGTGACTGGACAAGCAGATTGCAGAGGAGATCATCAAACGACTGTTGGGCATAATCATCCCAATGAAAGGGGATGTCGTGACGTAGTAAGCGAAGGAAACCATGCGCGCGTATGGTGTAATCAGGAACAAAGCGTATGAGGAAGTTAGCTTTGCCCTGCAGACTCTGCAGTTGTCGTAAATTTCGAGGAGGTGGAATTTCGGTGATGGCTTTGACTTTGAGGGGGTCTACGATAATACCGTTTTGGGAAACAATAAAACCAAGGAGGCACCCAACGGTGACACATAACACACACTTGAGAGGATTCAAGCGGATGTTATACTGACGACACCGTTGAAAAATGATTCGTAAATCATCAAGATGTTGGGTGCGTTTCTTGGAACAAGTTGTGAGGTCGTCCAAGTAGGTGAGGATGATTTCAGCCAGATCGTGAAATATGTATGTCATCGCCCGTTGGAAGGTTGCGCCGGCGTTTTTTAAGCCGAAAGGCATGACACAATATGCGAAAGTACCCCACGGGGTAATGAATGTGGTTTTATATTGATCGGCTGGGTGGATTTGAATTTGGTTATAGCCAGAGAATCCATCCATAAAGGAGAGAGCCTCGTGGCCAGCGCAGTCGTCGATAATCTGATCGATGAAAGGTGTGGGGAAGTTGTCTTTTGGACATGCGTTATTGAGATCGCGAAAATCTATGCAAACACGAATAGTGCCCTATTTTTTGTCGACGGGTACAGGGTTGGAAACCCATGAAGTGTAAGCGATGGGATAAATAAACCCGACCGTACGTAATTTGTCAATTTCGGCTTTGATAGCCACGGCCTTAGAAGGGTGTAGCAGTCGTTGTTTCTGGTGAACTGGTGCGATGTCAGGCCAGGTGTCAATGCAATGTTCGACAATAGATGGGTCAAGACCCGACATCTTCGTGTATGACCAGGCGAAAATATCCCTGTATTCTTGGAAGAGGGCTTTATATGCGGCAATTTCCTGAGGAGTGCAAGCAGCTCCAATGATGATTTCTTTGACGACGCCATTTTTAATGGAAATGTCGATTTTGATGGTGGGGGAAATGTTAGCCATGTTGCCTTCTTCGAACACATCAGGGGCAGGAATGGGATTTTTGAACCAATCGATAGGCCCAGATGGGATAAAATCTTTGGTTTCGACCGCATACATGGGGTTTTGATTAGGAGGCATGAGGGCTTCCTGTGGGAGGAAGAGTGCACGGTGATGTAGTGCGTCCCAGGGAGAGTCTGGGCTATGTATCTCTTCCAGTATTTCCTCGTCGTTTTGGAAACGACAGGAATATAAGGGGTCATGATGAGTGATCTCAATGCTAGTGTGATTTCCCCCTACAAGGGGAGGGGTACAAGCAGGGGGTGAGGGTTCGCTCGACATGAACCATATGTTGAAGTACTGAGGAGTACCCATGGTGGTTGGATGGAGAGTATTCGTATGAACAGGAGAGTTGGGGGGGTTGCGGGGTATATCTTCATCGACGTCATGTAAGAACCATGGAGGTGATGGGAGTGCCTCGGGCTCTGGAGAAATGACATGACGATCCTCGAGTGGTGAAGTAACATCAATTATTGCCTCTGTGGGTTGGTGACGTAGGGCCACTTGACGTTGCCTGTAGGCAAGGATCATAGGACACTGGTATGTAAAGTGAGTTAATGAATCACAGAGAGAGCAAGGGCATCTCATACGTTCATTGACTGTAGTGGTGACATAGCAAATGTCAGTGATGTTTGAAGAGGACGTGGCAGGGCGTGGGTTGTTCTGGAAGTTCTGGCGTACAGCCGCTAATGTCTGCCGAAAGCGTGGCAGTGTTGGGCAATGGTGAGTGTAATGGCCATATTCTAAACATATAGCACACGCAAATTTGGTCCTCAACCCTTTACTACTGGAAGGGTTGGTGGTAGTGGTACTTGCAGTAGTGATGGGTGTTGGTGGAGTGGGATTGGGAGGAATCAAATTTCATAATTCAGGTAGGGATGGGCAGTTGTTGGTTTGGTGGACCTCTTTCTCACATAATGCGCAAGGTGGTGGAATGCGCGGAGGAAGTGGAGCTGTGGGCTCCTTCTTATTTCTCCTGCCCCCAGCTGTAGCAGGGGGGGTAGGGAGTATGGGGGTAGTGGGGGTGGTGGGGGTGAGGACAGGAATTGTCATGGGGAGGCCTTCCTGTGGGCGAGGGACCATCTCAGGTGGATGTAAATACCACACTGGGATTGCTAACACCATATTGGGTAGTGTGAGCGTTGCGGCTACCTGGAAAGCTTCTACACCGGGTGGTGGGTAAAAGAAGGGAATTTGAGTGAGTGGTCGGGGAACTGTCTCCCAAATGGGACTAGGTCCGTGAGGGGGTGTGGATTCGTGGACTGTGGAGGTCGATGAGTGCGCAGGAGGCTCCGCTTGGAGTGGTTATGCGACTATTGAGACGTCAAGAATGATTGAAGCCTCCTGAGGAGGACGAGCATCCTCCGTGTGAGTTTTGTTAGATGTGACGACACATACTTGATTAGGGGGAAGGAGTGGAGGTGCTCCATGGTATGTCCCTAACAAGGATGGATCTTTGAAAATTCCAGGACCCATCTCTACGAGTGGGTATGTGTCGTGGTTGGTGTGGATAAGAGGAAGAATGTTATCGAGATTGGCAGATGGGTTTGGCTCATAATGTGAGACTTGGTTGATGGTCACAATTTTTCCATTGTGGGGGAACATGATTGTTCGAAAGACGGAAGATGCCACTGCCTTCATAGCATACATGTAGCTGTGTCCGAACAAGATATTGTAATCGAGTGGGGCGTCGATAACTTCGATATCAATGAGAATGGTTTTGCCTCCGAGTTCAACGGGGACATTTTGGAAAAGCCCTTCAGGAGATGATGGTCGTTCATCATAAGCTCGTAATGTGATGGCAGAGGGTATGAGTTCCGGGGAACCAAGTTTCTGCCATACTATTTTGGACATGATGCATGTAGATGCACCCTCGTCGATGATACACCGATGGACGGTGATGTTCCGTATTTTTACTGGTATTTGAATAGCGACCAAGGCGAGAAGACGGGGTTCGCTGCTATCAAGATCAAAAGTGATGAGTCAAGTATCGGTTGGGTCGACTGCCCCTAAGGTGGAAAGTAGAGATTTTCGTTGTGTAGGACAAGTCTGGAGGAATTCCAAGACTGACATGGCAGCTGGGGATTGTGCTAAGTCGTCTACCAAGCTATAATTATGAGCTGCCCTAGCCTGTGGGTTGTGGACATTCTGGCGCAAGGGGATGTGAGGGATGCATAATGGTGGTTCGACGGAAGGGCGGGGGATCACTAACGGGGGTCCCGTTGGTGTAGGGTTTGTCTCTGGAGAGATAGGAGTAGACTCAACTTGATACTGACGATTCCGCGTTTGTAGAAGAATTTCTTCCTCACTGGTGAGGAGAATGGTATGCTCTGCTGGATTGTTAGGGTTGAGGTATTGTCCCACCCGAGGTGGGGGACGCTGTGCATCCTGTTGGGTGTTTATCACTCCTTGATGTGGAATAGGATTTTGCAGTACGGCGGGAGGGGGTTGTTGCACATACTATTGTGGTGCCTGCTGAGGGGTAGTTTGTGTAGGGGTAGGGGGAAGACTACCTGAGTCTTTCAATCGTTTGAAATCAGCGATCTGGGGGCAATGGTGAGTGTAATGACCGAACTCACCAAAAAGGGAACAAGGGTGGATGGTTTTAACATTATTTCGCCCTTGGCGTTTGTTGTTATTTCCCCCTTGGGGGTTTTGGTTCCCTTGGTTCTGGTTGCCCCCAGGGGGTTGGTGTTGTGGAGGTTGATTCCTGCCTTGACCAGGGTTGTTGTTATTCCTATTCTTTCCATTCTTCCTGTTATTGTTCGATGGATGAGTTGGGTTGGCTGTATTTAAGTGTTCAAAATTCTTGTATTGTTGAGCAGCAGAAGGTTGAACAAAATTTACCCCCGCATGTGGATGTGGGGGAGCCATGGGTTGTGGAGGACCAGGAAAGGGGAAGTATGGATTTTCGGTGGTACCGATCCATAAGGAACATAGGAAGGCGTAGTGCTTTCACTAGTACTATAAGCTGATGTTGAGGGAGTGCCACTGCTTGTGGGAATAGGTGGATGTATGGGAGGTGCCGGTGGAGTTCTACTGATGGGTGGAGGTATAGCAACAGAATATGGCTGTTGATAAGGGGGTGGGGGGTAGTAAGGAGTGCCCCCATATACCNNNGGGTATTGAGGTGTGCCATACATCGGTGGTGGTTGGGGTTGTGGACCATGGTGTGTGGTGGCACCTATTAGTCCGTCTGCTGAATGAGACATCCCAGGTTTGTCTTGGCCAAATGGCACAGGTTTGGGAAGATCAGGAAGTACTATGTATAAGTATCCTGAATGTGTGTAAATGAGGTCATATTGTTGGGCCTTACTGATGGCTTCCTCTTCAGATTGAGGGAAGGTGGAAGCGACGTCCTTACCAAGTAGAGAGACAAGTGATCTAAGAAACCAGTCAAGGCACTGTTGTTTGCTGGTTTCTGCTTTACACAAACTACGTCGCCTATGCCACTCATGAATGTGTTCAGCGATGTGGGTGGATGAGGTCTGTTTGAAGTTAGACAGTAGTTCTAGACCATTTTCATGGCGGATGGGTAATTGGAAAAAGGTCAAGAAGGCCTTGGCTAATGATTCAAAGGTCGTATGGGACCCGGATTTTTCTTCGACATACCATTTGGCTGATGGGCCTGTAAGTGTGCGTTGGAATAATCGCAGTCTGATGGAGTCATCCATAATGCTATTGGATGAGCACCATAGATGAAAAGTCATAACATGGTTGGTGGGGTCATCCCCTGCCTTTCCTTCAAACTTTGGTATGTCTGAAGGAAGTTTGGTTGGCATTGCAGGCCACGTGGCGTCATGCAATATAGGATCATTTGTGAGCTTGGTGAGATCTGGTATGTTGAGAGAGGCCAAGTATGGAATCTGTAGTGGTGGGGGAGGGTTAGCTCCAGCCATGTTGTGTTGTGAACCTGACCTTTGATGGGGACTAGGTGGGTTGGTGCTCCCTCCTTGAGAGGAAGTGGGTCCCCTGCTTCCGTGTAAAGGAGAGCGAGTGGACGGATGACCTTGGGAAGTTGACCCAAGTAATATAGAACCAAGAAAAGTTGATCCCAAGATGGTAGCACTCGCAGGAGTGTGTGAAGGAGGTACCGATGAGCGGGTACGACCAGATATTCCCTCTAATATAGGAGGGAGGTTGAGTAAGTGTCGTGAACGACGGGGGTTCTGTGGTTCCCCTATGATGTCGGGCTAGTTGTGTGAATGTGTGCAATAAGTGGTGAGAGAAATATAGAAACCAAAAGCCTTTGCGTTGAAATGTTTACACAATATATATATCGAAATCAAACTGTAATCAGATGTGCATCATACATAAAATGAGAAAGAAACATATATATGGGCAAGTGGGTTTTGTCCGCGTGGAGGGGAATCAAAAAGAAAGAAAATGCTTGTGTCCTAGAAGATGTAACGTCCTTCCTCTCAAATAGCACTGGACCTTCCAATAGTACTCAACAGTGGGGTCTGAAGTCACCAGAAGAGACACTAGTGAAGGATGAAGTAATTGGTTATAATGAGGGGTAGAGGGGGCATATCCCGAAAGAGCTGGCGATACTTCCCAATAGCCACACAAAATCCAATCAAGGTGTGATTGCATCCCACAAACGCCACCTGGGTAGATGTCCTAAAGTTGGTCACTAGGTACCTCGATCCAAGTGCGGCATTTAGATTTTCGGCCTAAGAAATGGGTCACGGGCTGGATCCCGTCCAAGAGGTGGGTGCCTCAAGGGGGGATGCATAGAACAACTGGACCTCGACCTTCGACCCTTCACGGGTATCTCCCTGCCTTATGGTGATTGGAACACTGGACTTGGAGGATTTGAAGTTCCCTATTTGTCAACTTCTATGTTTGAGAATGTGAGAACCAGATAACGGGGAGTTATTTGGATGCCTATCCCCGAAATCCTACCTAGACTAAAAACTTCTTTTGGCACCTCCTGTAGAGGAAAACTTAGTGAGTTTCTTAGAAAGTTTTTAGATGAAGTTGTTTTGTGAGGTTGGGGGTGAAAACCAACCTCGTTTGATTAACAGTGGGAGTGGATAGTCCTGTCAAGAAAAGATGGGGTGTTTTCGGAATCCCTTTGGAGGAAACCTACTTAGACCTCCNNNNGCGGAATTTTAAAAGCCCTAGGAAACTAGCATGTGGACATGTGGTCCATTACTATCCTTTAACTCCCTATGTGTGATTTAATCTAGAAAAAGCATGAAACTATCCTAGATTGAACATGTGGGCATGTGTGGGCCCGTTACAAAACTTTTAAACTCTCCTAGTTTTTTTATCTAAGAAAGCATAAATTCAAACACTATTCTAGATTTGTTGACATGTGGGCATGTATGGGCCCGTTACAAGAATGTGTTTGAAAAAATGAAGCTAAGAGGGGTCCCGAAAGGGCCGTTGTCCTCTCGTAAAAGTTTTGAAATTTTGTTAAGGGAGGTGAGATTGTTTTCACAATCTCTTTCTGATTCTCAAGATCGCTTGATTGCGCAAGAGAAGAGCATACTCAAGGATCGCTACTCCAACTTCGAGTCCCGAATGTGATTTAGATGTGATTAAAATTGATGTGTTCCTTAGATTATAAATCAAAGAAAGCCATCCATGTGGCAAAAATCAAATAAGGGAAAATGATTTTTATCCACCTAAGTGCTTATGTTTGTTTGACTATCCCCTTTATAAGTTGAGGGGTCTAAGTGGTGCAATATTTAGAGCATGCATAACATCATTCTTGAGAAGGAAAATGACTTTCCCCACATCCAAAAACCTTACAATGTGAAATTTAGTTCAGATGCACGGCCTCCAGTGTAGAAAGAGGCGCATATGGCGCACGCGCGCTGAAAGTCTTGAGAACTAAAGCGCATGTGCGCAGGGAGAACGTGTTGTGCAGGCGCATGCGCGCAAGATGCGCGTCTATGGGGTGGAATACCCACGCGCCTGTGAAAAGTGACCGAGAAAGAAAATCCGGATGGATTTCTCTCAATTCTCCTGTGAATTGACTGGTTAGCAGGTCGGTGGAGGCCGGTTTGTGTCCCTGCAAGTTAATAAAACTAAAAGGAAAGAGAAATAAACCCAAATGAGGGAGGAATTGATACCTATTCCCTAGTGGAGTCGCCAGTCTGTTCATACCCAATTCGTCACCTGGTGAGAAAATCGAGGGTGCTTACATGCCCTGTTGGGTCTTGCAGAGCATGATAGCTGTGGAAGGAAGGGTTAGAGAAAACAAAACAAACTACAAGCAAGAATTAAACAAAAACAAACTAAAACTGTTAGCATATGGATAAAGAAACAATAAACACAAAAAAGACACCGATATCACCAATGGTTTTGAGTTGGTCTATTGATGAAATCAGAGCACGATGAAGGAAGAGAACTATGGTTCCTTCTTCCCCCAAAGGTCACAAACTTGCTTTCCTTACAATGCGAAGAAATGAGACTGATGGTGAAAGAACTCCCATCACATCCACTCAATGGAGAGGCGAATGGCTCTATGAAATGTTTCCGATGTGTTATCGTCAAAGAATGAGCCCTTGACAATCTTAGCATCATAAAAATACTTGAAATTCCTTGCGAAAACAATGTTCCTTCAAGGCTTTTTATAGCAGATCACCGGGTGATTATGTAACCTCTTCAAATGTGAAAAGGGGCTCTTTAGGGCTTAATTAGGTCTTAGACCCGCCGACTCT
Source organism: Picea engelmannii (assembly GCA_009831015.1). NCBI lineage: Eukaryota > Viridiplantae > Streptophyta > Pinopsida > Pinales > Pinaceae > Picea > Picea engelmannii. The sequence goes on along the minus strand of ML781594.1, from coordinate 48,181 downwards.
GCATATTCAGCTCAGATTTGGGAGTCAAATCAGATTGGGAGCTGGTCCATAAGCGGTTGGGAGGCCGACCAATGCAATAAATGCACCGTTTAGCAGGTGCGCGGGTTATTGCGCTGACAGCCGCGCGTCGTGTGCGCATGCACACAGAGTACGTTCTTGTCCTGCGCATGTGCGCATGCACCAAACTACTGTAAAGTGCCCTTCAATCTTTGGTTACTTTGTATAGTTTTTTACCCTTCTGGAATGTTGTGAAATTAATTCAGTGCCATGAATGAGTTCATTGTTGTTTTGACGATGCGGAGTTCTTGTCGCCATGTGCGGATGAAATTTCAGTGATAACAACTACTGTTCAGAAATGACATGCTTGCCACACTTATAATAACAAGATAAGATCTCATCCTACTTCCTTAAATTCTATGGTTTCCATTGGTCCATTCGCCAAATGGGGCATTGAATTCATGACATGTAACCCTCACTTGGTCGGGGGGCATGGATACATCATTGTAGCTTTGGATTATTTCACTAAATGGGTCAAGGCGATGCCTACATTTGATAACAATGGGAATACTGCATCATTTTTCATATTCAATCATATCATTACTTGGTTTGGTATCCCTCAAGCTATTGTCATTGATCACGATAGTCATTTTCAAAATTTTATGATGTCCAAACTCACTAAAAATTTGGGTCTTCACCATGAAAACTCGATCCCCTATTACCCACAGGCCAATGACTAGGTTGAAGTAATAAAAAAATTTCTCATTACTATGCTTCGACAGATGATAGGAATTCATAAGACAAACTAGCACATGATGTTATTCTCAACACTATGGGTCTATCGGACATCCGTTAAGTCTGCCATGGGATTTACACCTTCCCAACTAGTTTATGGTATTGAATCTATCTTGCCAATTGAATGTGAAATACCATCTCTGAAATTGGCCGTTGAACTTCTCCCCAATACCTCTGCCAGATAAGAGCGTCTTTTTTATATGATGCAACTAGAAAAAAACCATCGCGATGTTGCCCTAGATATTGAGACCCAAAAGAAACGTGTTAAAGCCCAATATGACAAGCATGCCAAGCCACGTGTTTTTTCTGAAGGTGACCTAGTTCTTCTTTATGAATAATATCATGACTTGCTAGGGGCCAGTAAATTTGAGGCCATGTGGTGAGGTCCTTACATTGTCAAATGTGTGTTGGGGAAGGGAGATTATGAGCTAGCTGATTACAATGGAATCCCTTTGAGTGAACCCATAAATGGGATTTACTTAAAGAAGTACTATTCTTAAGTCATTTTTGCATGAGTGCTTGTACTTTTAGTGTATCATACTCTTGTGTTCTTTTTCGTTGTTTGGTTTTGACCTTCATCTTCTTACCTTTCATTGTGCTTGGTTTCCAGATGTTGGTGTCTTCACTACCCTACATTGGCTTCGCTGATGGAACTAGTCGCAGTACTCATAACTTAGCATCTATTGTTTGGGAAATATATGCACCTACAGATGAATTGATTAGTCTACATGGTGTCTTCCTTGGTCGTGCAACTAACAATATCGTGGAGTAAGGTGCAATCATCGAATTGTTGACCAACTTTGTGTCACTTGGAATCTGTCATCTTATTGTACGACTTGATTCACAGTTAGTAGTCCTACACTTGAGTAATGTCTACTCCATTCGAATTCCTACGTTATTAAGGGTATATTTATGAATTCACCTCTTGGAATGTCATTTTTATTACATTGAATATCAACACATTCCTAGATGTCTAAATACATTAACTGATTCTTTAGCTAATTATGTGTTAGACAAACATTTTAGAAATTTATAAAATCCAATCACACTTTGTATATACAACAAGTAAGCCGGTAAAAGTCTCATATATATATATATATATATATATATAACGATAAAAGTGTTACAAAAAATTGTTTTTGTCCGAAGACCAAAATATCAAAAATGTGAAGCACATGGCTTCATATACAAATAGAGCATCAAGGATGCTACTCAGTATAACATGTGACTGCAAGTGATAATTTACGGAGAAGTCGACCGATAGAATATGATACACCCATTGTATGGTGTTGATAATGCCTCAGGATATCATCGATGGAGGCATCTGGGATGTTCATCGTGAGCCCCTGTATATTCTTCTCTAGAATCTCATAGTCAATAGTCACTACTCCTACTATGTCATCTCTCTCCCCTTGCCTCTGGATGGGGGATGAACCTGGTGGTCGGTAAGGTCCCACATCTACATCATCGAAAGAGCATTTGATTAGTCGTCGGATAAATAACACATAAAAACATTTTATACCAAAAATCAAAAAAACATTATAAAAAAAAAATGTGGTTCTTACCTATGTCCCCCCATTGGGAACCCTCAAGAAGAACCAAGTCTGGATCACCTCAAAATTTCAAACCAACATAGGCATAGTCGTCTACCATAAGCATATGGGTCCTCAACCAGTCAAAGAAAACATCATTATACCTAATGATAGGACCAATTACATGTCGTTCCATGAGGTCGATCCACCTCTTCATTCTTGGATCTTGTGGGGAAGGTATACCCCACTCTACCTGCAAGCGTAAATATGGGACCCTCTCCAAGAATAAGGACACCAAAATCGATCCATATCCAAACTGTTTCAGCGCACCACTCCTGCACTTGGTCAACTATTTTTTCATGCTTCTGAAAACCCCATCACACTAGTTGAAAAATCGAGGCTCCATACATTCTAGTGCATACTGTAAATATCTCTAAAGAGCCATATGGGGAGCTACACTCCTTGCCATGCACGTGATGGTGTAGAGGATAGTCCGTAGAGGCAAGTCATGGACATCTCTGATAGTGAATTTGTCACTATGATTCTGAGTACCTGGCACACAATGTGCATTGATATAGTGGCTCATAGGCTCGCCACCTCCCCTGCTACATGTTAGTATAACTCGGGCCCCACGACAAGATAACCTGGTCAAGAAGTAGATATCCTCGATATCTATCATAAGAATGTGAGCCCCCACACTAAATTCCTATTGGTTCACATCCCACATATGAACTAAGTATTTGAGTAACCTCAGATGGGCCCTCATACCTTGGATCTTGAAGAATTTTAACAGTCCACACTGTCAGATGGAATTTACCATTCTCGGGTCATTCTCGACAAAGTAGTCTTCCGCTTCATGCTCTCTCTCTTGGCATTCCAACATTCTTATCATAGAAAAACTACAATTGAACATAAAAAAGATATTAGCCTCTTCATCTTCTCCCTGGAATTTTTTTTATTGGAAAATACATCTCAAAACACTTTTTGATTTGTGCACGTTGCAGGTCTGGGTGTCCATACAGTGCAGAGTGTTAAGCCCTAATATTGGCTCATTACCCCTTAATTGGGGCATATTATATTAGTAATGTTATTTTATTTATGTCGTCTTTAGGCCATTAGTTGTAATTATACCTCCTAGTCTCCTATATATACCAAGGAGACATTTTCAT
>ML781594.1:0-39991 GCA_009831015.1 Picea engelmannii | reverse complement strand
TCTTAAAGGACAACCTAACCATGGCACAGAATCGCATGAAACAACAAGCAAATCAACATCGTAGTGAAAGAAGTTTTGAAGTACGGGATTAGGTGTTTTTAAGACTACAACCATACAAACAGATGTCCCTCAAGAAAGCCACGAAGGATAATAAATTATCACCAAAGTAATATGGCCCTTATAAGGTGTTGCAAAAGATTGGTACTATGGCATACAAATTGAAGTTGCCTACATCTTCATGAGTACACCCAGTTTTCCATGTTTCATGCTTAAACAAGGTTATAGGCAACAAGATCCCAGTTCAAACTATATTGCCAGAACTTGACGAGGAAGGAAAAATCATATTGGAGCCTAAAGCCATCACTGACACAAGAATTCACCAGCTGAGGAATAGATCCATTTCAGAGTATCTCATTAAATGGAGGAAACTATCGGCTAAAGATTCCACTTGGGAAGATGAGTCTTTTATACAGAAGCATCCAGAGTTACTCAAGTGTTGCAAACAACACTTGTCTCAAGGGGAGGGGCATGTTAAGCCCTAATATTGGCTCATTACCCCTTAATTGGGGCATATTATATTAATAATGTTATTTTATTTATGTTGACTTTAGGCCATTAGTTGTAATTATACCTCCTAGTCTCCTATATATACCAAGGAGACATTTTCTTTTTGAATCATCTTGTACTTGAACATTTAAGTGGGGTAAAAGGAAGTTGCCCCCTTGAAGAGGCTTATTATCTAAAATTATCTCTTTTTCAAGATGTTGAGTAATTTTTTTGAGGTTTTTCTATGCTATATTGATATTTGGTTCTTAACATAGATTCATTGCAGGCTAGCCTTAAGGCCACCTGCGACGACCCTAGGCCATCGCAGGGAACGATATAAGTTTCATACGACAACCTCCACTCATGGGTACCCTTGAAAACCCAACTCAAAAAGAAATTTCTAACCAATGAAAAGAAAAAATTGATCCATGAAAAGTTGAAAGAGATGAAAATTACCTATTAAGCAGAGACCGTTCGCCGAATGATCAACTATGCCTCTTGTAATCCGCAATGGAAATTTGAGGTAAATAGGGGGTTTGTGAACAAAGTTTGGGTGGAGTAACAATAGAATAGTGAAATGAATCTTTTTTCCCATTTTTATTATCTCTTTCACTTTTTCATTTTATTTTGTATTATTTTATATATTCCACCTAAACCCTAAAAGTTCTAACGAAATTGCAAGTGTTTGGTTTTTTGCAAATGAAAAACCTAGGAGTAAAATATTGAACAAGGATACACCTTTTTGGTTTGATTTTATACATTTGTCGCATGTACAAATCCTTTTAGAGTTTTTCAGGAAAAACTTTGAGCTTAGGTTTTGTTCTTTCTCATGCTCGTAAATCAATGAGAATGTAACTGAGTATACTTTTATCACTTTTTTGGACTCATAAAGGTTATACAAAAAAGGAACCTCCTAGAGTTCCCTTTAATCTCTTTTCAGACTCTCTAAACATGAAAAGATTGTCGAGAGACATTGTTCTTTTAACGCTCATAAACGTATTTGAATAAAACATTTGATGAGCAGTGGGTAATCACTTTTTTGGTCACATCGGATTAACTTACAAAAAAGGAACTTGTGGAGTTTTCTTTAATTGTTTTTCAGACTCTCTAAAATTGAAAAACCCCCGAGTTTTCTCTCTTTGGACTCGTTAAACAAACATCGAAATACCCATATTGGATCGGACCACTCCTTCTTAGGGTTCGTTAAACATAATCTGAGGGACTCATCTGAAGGATGATCTGACATCAACAAGCATATGTTATCCTCCTCAATCTTGCGTAAAAATAAAGGGGTACATGCCAGAAATGGTGGGGAAAATTTTGGGAAATAAATGTGTCTCTGTTTCCATGTTAGAGGCAGTAATAGTCGCTCTTGAACATGACACCCCCCTTCATCATTGAATATGGGTTGGGAAATCCATTTGTATCTTGTTTGACCATCCGCATGTCTGTATGTTGGGTCCTCCTTGAGTAAATGTTGTCAAGACCATTGTTGTGTCCTTCATATGTTCAAGAGAAGCCTAGCCTTAATAATCCTCCTATTGAGTTAGCCATCTATAGCTATAAATATTCTACCATGTCAACCTTCCCTATGTCATTTTCAAATCATTTCATGGTCTGATCTGCCTCAAATATGTTACTCATTTTCATTTCATTGATGGGGGATACATCAAGGCCCTCATGTGACGAGTATTTTCCTATCGACTTCAACTCATTATCCAGGAACAAGAATTAGAAATCATTCAGTACCTTAGAGCTTGCATGCCTCAATGGTAGGTTTCTTCACTTTCAACAGTGAGTTTACATCATTGACCCCTGATTGGAAGATTCCATCGAGTGTTTGACTTCAACTCATTTATTCACATTCATTGGATTGTACTGGGTACCTTGGGAGTCATTGACATCAATGGTGATTTCCCTCGCACTTGTTAACGATTTTCCTCTATGACTAGTAATCAAGTGGTTTCTATCATGTTCAACTTCAGCACCTTTAATCACATGGTTAGATTCGTACTTATAGATGAAAGAATTGAAAACCCTGGATCATCCCATTCTAGTCCAGGTTGTGAAAGAGTATTCATGATTTGTGTTGACACATAGATCCACTTTGTATGTCTTGTGGCTATGTCCAAATTTGAATTCTTTAGAGCATAAATCCATAGTGTATTCTAGGTGGCTATGTCGATTCACCTTGACATGGATCCTCAGTGTATATTTAGTGGCCATGACTCATTTGACATTTTTTAATCTGAGTATGAGAATGCCTACCTCGTAAAATGGTATATTAATATGCTAATGCTTGATTGTTTGTAGGTTCCCGACTGATGTGCTCTTTGTTTCCGGTACACAAATTCTACAAAGTATTTTGGTTGTCACGATTTCCAGCCTCATACTTTGGGGGGAATTTTGTTAAACATTATTTTGGTCATCTTAGTGATCCATTGACAACATGTGTGCATGTTCCCAAAATAGCCTTTCTTCATGAGTAAAGTGATTGATTTTCTCTTATAAAAAACCTTGTTAAGGAGGGTCGTCGCAGGCTGCACCATAAGTAGGGTGCAACGATGTCTGTTCATCGCCCTCTTCCCTAAAGATGGTTTGTGACGTCTCCATAGGATTCTCTACAACTAGGGTGCGATGATGTCAAAAGGATAAGAAAAGGTCAAACTTCACTAAAGTTATAGAAGGAGATATTCTAGAAGATTAGGTGGCCTCCATATGGTTGGGATCCTACTCGCTTCTCTGATTTGGTGGGATCATCCTAATCTCTTCAACCATCTCTCTTTCCCCTATATAAAGAGGGATTTCTCATGGAAAAGGCTAAGGTTAATTCAATCAAGATTAATATTGAATAGGCTAAGAATTGGATGAGGAATTCTACTTCAGTTCATACTTGAGGGCTTCATTTCAGTTTATCAAGTCATTGTGGATCTTATTCATTCAAGGTCGAAGCAAGTGTGTGTGTTGGAGAAAAGGGTCATCGAAAGGGGACCTTGCAACATCAAGGCTTTGGTTGTAGTCTCCACTTTCATTATTATATGATACAATGATATGTTTCTTTCCCATAAAACTCATCTTGTTTTATTTTATGATTCCTTGATCACATACATAGGTTCTCATTGAGTATATTATTGCTTTCACTTTGGTTGGCTTGTGTTCCCTTGCATATTCAATATCACAGGAGCACTGGAGCGGAGCTAGGACAACAACGACAAGAGGAAGAAATATTTAAATGGTATGTTTCCCATCTCTTGTTAGATAGTAAACTCAATGATTAGAGCTTATGGAAAGCATCATATTCTGTTCTATTTTGTTCTAGATCTAGGTGGATCTAGGGAGATATGTTTGTGTCTGCATTTACCAATAAGTCCCATAAAAGTGTGTAGAGTTATAGGAAGTTTGGTGGATTGACGGTAGAGATCTCTTTTTCCCTCGAGATCGATCGATGGGATTCACTATGATAAATTTAAAAATTCGTAATTTTTTAACCATTTGAAAGGTTGATTAAATCAACGAAAAAGATTCATTTTGGGGGATGGGAAATGGATCGGATTAACGGTTTTTATTCATTGGGGTTTTGGTTTAAAATTTTCTAGGTGTGAATTTAGACAATAGAATCCATCGACGGTTGATGGTAATATCGATGAGTTTGGCGAAGTGTTGGAAATTAGCCAAGAGAAATCAGTGACGACCGATGGATGAATTGAATGAAATGATGAAGACTTTGGGTCGGCCATAATACATCTCTAACTGTCGATGGCTGAAGGTTAGGGTTTGGCCGAATTCGACGAAGTATTTTCAGTTTCCAATGAGCATCGATGATGGTCGATGGGCCAATGGTTGGAGTTCAACTAATTTTATTGAAGCATTTGAATCAAGCAAGTGAATTCATTGATGGTTGATGTGTCGATGTCGGTCGAAGTTGGTGAGGTATCCATTTTATCCAAGAGAACCGACCGATGATTGATGGGGGAAAGAGGATGATGACATAATCATCCATGTGTCATGCAATGTTAGAATCTACGTGTCATGCAACATCACACAATTTGACACCTCGTGATGAAATTGCATGCCACATCAACATCAATGTGTCATTCCACATCAACACCTGCCACATCAACCAAGAAAAATGGTCGATGGTCGATGGTCAAATTGACTGATTTGGGAAAGCATTCGACAGTCATCGGGAATCATCGATCAATGATGGGTCAGTGGTTGGGCACTGACAGATTTAGTAGAGAGTTTCTCATTCACCAAAAAGTATTTTCAATGATCGATTTGAGATTTGTTTGAAAATTGAGTGTCTAGGAATTGGACTGACGACTGACGGTCAGATTGGTAGCTTTGGAAAAAAATTCTTCGCATCAAAAGGATGATACCAATTGTTGATGGTCGACAATTTCAGATCAACAGTTGTTGTGTATCATGATTTTAGATCAACGATTTATATTTAAAGAACTATTACAGTAGTAAAACAATGAATTTTGTGTGAAATTTTCCAAAATTTTCATATTTTTGAAGGTCATTAACTTGCGAGGCATTTTTGAGGCCCTAAACGACCTTTTTAGCAAGTCAAAACTCACAAGAATAGAGTGTACCAAGATGTAATTTTCTCTTCATCTCAAATAAAATAACTCAAAGAGAGCTATCCAACGAGATAAACGGTTCGCGAAATGTAGCTCGTATGAGAAAGTTACATCCAAAACAGTGAGGGTAACATTTTGGCACCAATATTACTTCCAGAGGGAATAACTCTATGCTCAGAAGTCCATTTGGGGAATAGGAGAAGTCAATGAAAATATTATGACCCATAGAAGTTAGCAGTGGAGTCATATTTTGGTTATGGGTACCTAAAAATGTGTAGGAAGAGAAATAAGACACTTGTAGCATACATGGGTAAATTGAGTGAAACATCCTAAACTTCTCCAGACCATAACTTTAAGGTTCGATCTTGGATTTGAGAAAGAAAATAGTCATTGGAAAAGTATTGAGGTAGATGCAACAACAACATTGTGTGGTACTTTGACATGTCATCCTTGCTGGACCTTCGAGATATACCCATGAATCATAAGATTCCCTAGGATATAAAATGCTAACAAACTACCATGTGGTACTCTGATAGACCCTCCTTACCAGACCTTCGGGATCTACCCAGGAATCATAATATTCCCTAAGATAAAAATTCCTAATGGAGCTACCACTACTTACCACCGTTGGCATATACATGCACAGGTACTCTGATAGACCGTCCTTACCAGACCTTCGGGATCTGCCCAGGGAATCGGGATAATCAATCCTCTAGGATATAAAATCCTAACAAAGCTACCCGATGTTGGTTAGGATACTATAGTATCATCAACATCACTCCCCCTTTCAAGGGAGGTCCTTTTAGACAACACCAAGCTTGTCCTGAAAGTACTCAAACTTCACACAAGACAGAGGCTTGGTCAACACATATGCAACCTTCTCATATCATGAATGTAGTGATACCAGATCTCTATGTGCTTTGAATTATCATGGAACACTTCTTTCTCCATCATCTTTATGAAACTCTGGTTATCACATAGAATCACGATGACTTCCATCTCCATATTGAATAGAATTGTCAACAACTTTCAAAGCCATATTGCTTCACAACTGGAAAAACATGCTGCAATATATTCCGCTTCTGCCATGCTAAGAGGAATATTGGATTGCTTCCTACTTTTCTATGAATTCATGGATGACCCCAAACTAAAACAACATCCATAAGTGTTCTTTCTATCAGAAGAACTTCAATCCCAATATGAATTAGTATAACCATACAATCTAAAGTCACGATCTCCAGTATAGTCACGATCTCCAGTATCTCATCACATGCTTTGCATCTACAAGGTGAACACGTTCGGGCTCTACCAGATAATGACTCAAGGTTTTCACAACAAAGCATATATCTAGCTTGGTATTCGTTAGATACATCAATGAACCAATAATTTGTTTGTATAGAGTAGCATCAACCATCTCCGACGAAGTATCAACCAGGAGCTTCAAATTTGTTTCCATGGGTGTGTTCATGGATTTAAATTCCAACATGTCAAATATCTTCAGTGTTTCCACTGCATACTTCCCTTGTTTAAGGAAGATCTTCTTTGGACTCTGCCAAACTTGAAAACCTAAGAAATAATGCATCGGGCCTAGGCATTTCATCGCAAAATCTGTAGCGAGATTCTTCTTACAATATGTGATGATATGTTATTCTCCTATTAATAATAAGTCATCCACATATAGTAGAAATATAATTGGCTCATCATTCATAACCTTGAAGTAAAGGTTAGAATCAAATTTACTCTTGGTAAATCCCAAGCTCGTCAGGAAACTATCAATTCTACCATACCAAGCTCTAGGATCTTTCTTTAACCCGTACAAAGCTTTCTTGAATCTGCAAACATGAGGCTTTCTATATTCAACTTCAAACCCTTGTGGTTTTTCTGTATACACTTCTTCTTCAATAACACCATTTAAGAAGGTTGTTTTCACACCCATCTGGTGTAACTTCCACTTCATTTTTTCTGCAAGAGTTATGATGGTTTGATATAAGTGTATATGGCTATAGGAGCAAATGTCTCTTCATAACCAATACCTTCCTTTTGAGAAAAAACACGAGCCACTAATATTGCCTTTTTTTTTTCAATACTTTCGTTTGTTTCATGTTTTATCTTGAATATCCACTTGGAAGATACCACATCTTTGTTCTTTGGTCTAGGAACTACTTCTCATACATCATTATTTATGATGGACTAGTATTCTTCTATCATGGCACCCACCCATTCTTTTTTCTGAATGGATTCTTCAAAGAAAGTAGGTTCTTTTTCTATAAGATCACACATCAAGGCCATATAGATGGAGAATGGCTTAGGTTTCTTGCTTTGTCTCATGGTTCCTTCTGGGGCACCACACTTCTCTGCATATTGAATAAGTTCTCTCACCCAATATGGCTTTTGCTTGTGAGAGATCGTCATATGGGGAGGTTCTTGAGATTCTATCATATCAAGATATTCTGGAATCTCATCATCAGGGGTAACTGCAACTTCCTTCATTTGTTTTGCAACTCTGGGAGCTATAATTTATTTTTCATATACTTCTTCAATGTGGAATTTCCATGATCTCTTGAGTGATGCATCTTCATCAAAGGTTACGTCTCTGTTGATCTCAATATGATGGTAACCTAGTATGTAAATTTTGAATGCCTTAGAGACCTCATAGTATCCAATAAATATTCCCTTATTTCCTGAGGGATCCAACTTAGTTATCTTTTATTTTGGAATGTGTACAAATACTAGACAACCAAATATTTTCAGATGGCTTACTTTTGTCTTCTTTTCGGTGAACATTTCTTTGGGGGTTTTGAATCCAAGTGCGCTATGGGATAATATGTTTTGGACATAAATTGTTGTTCTTGCTGCTTCAGCCCATAAGTGCATTGAAATATCTTGATCGTGAATCATAGTCTTTACTTCTTCAATAATTGTTCTATTCTTTCTTTTTTCTACACCGTGTTTTTTAGGATTATAAGGAGTGGTGAGCTCCCTCTTAATCCTGACATATCTAGAAAATATTCCAAATTCATTTGAGGTGTAATCTCCTCCATTATCTGACCTAAGTATCTTGATTTTTCTTTTGGAGAGGTTTTCTACCAAGGATTTGAACTCCTTGAACTTTTCAAGTACTTAATCATTTGATTTCAAGAAATAACCCCAAGTCTTACGAGAGTAATCATCAATAAATGATACATAGTATACATACCCACTTAGAGAGGTTGATGGCATTGGGCCACATACATATGATTGGATGAGTTTCAAGATTCCTTCTTCTTTACTGTCACTCTTTGGGAAAGGAATATTTATGTTCTTTCCTTGTGCACATCCCTTGCATACACCTTCATGGTCAACCTTAAATTCTAGTAAACCTATAACTACCTTTATTACATATGGTAAGGATTTGTAGATGATGTGAGCTAGTATTATATGCCAAATTTCACAAGGACTTTAAGTAGAGTGCATTAAGGCTACATCTGAGTGACCTTTTAACTTGTATAAACCTCCTTCTTTTGTTCCAATAAAAACTACATCTTCTATATTTTTTTATTTAGGCCACATAAGAACTTCACCATTTGTGAAGGAAACCCTAAAACCTTTCTTATCTAGGGTTGATATAGAAAGTAAGTTATTTGTCAAACCTGGTACATAGAGTAAATCCTTCATTCTCATCGGAGTTCTTGAATCTAGTTTGTAGGTGGATTCTCCCATTCCTTTGATAGGGTACTAATAACCATCTCCAAGTGAAACTTTCTAGGGCAATTCCTTTTCTGTAAGACTAGAGAGAATTTCTTTCCGACCTATCATGTGCTTAGAGGCACGGCTATCTATGAGCCAAGTATCCTCTCCAGGTGTCACAGATCCTGAGAGGACTAAAAACAAAACATAATATTCAACCGCTTATTTAGTCAACTTCTTGGGTGGCTCATCATATTCAGCTACATGGGAATGATGTCTTTTGTTATTTATCTTCTTGTATTCTTCCCTTCTGGCAGGACAATTCTTAGCAATGTGTCCCATATTATCACAATGATAACATTTATAAGAGGAGAAATCTTTTCCCTTTCTTTGACCCTTAAGATATTTTTGGAATCTCTTTGGAGGGTGAGATTCTTTATGAAAATTGGTCTCCTTTTGGAAATGATACCTTTTATTTCATCCTTTATCATGACCAACTAGGTCTTGGTATTCATCCCTTAATAGTAAGGATTCTCGGTTGGCCACTCTTGCTTCTTATTGAACACATTCTTCCCATAGACTGTCAAATTGGAGTTTCTCTTTTCTTGCATATATAGTTTGGATGAAAGAATCCCAAGCTCTTGTGAGACCATTAAGAATTTTCATTATGATTTCATATTCATCTAAGCTATCTCCAATTTCTTCTAATTGTTCCTTGAATTGAGAAAACCTAGAGAAATAGTCTTGAATTGTTTCTCCTTTCTGCATCTTTGTATTCTTGAGTTGGGTTCTCAGATTCATCTTCTGGTTGATGTTCTTTCCTTCATACATTCTGGTTAAGGAATTAAACATATCTTTTGGAGTATTCTTAGAAGAAACTTTAGGGATCAAGTGGTATTTAATGGAATCTGCAATTATTCTTTTGGCCCTAATCATATCATTCTTGTACTTCTCTTTGTTTGCTTCTTCTTTGGGTTCCAGTACATTTTATTTTATGAATTTTGCAAGGTCATTCTTGTTATTGGATAAATCCGTAAGTGTAGACACAAACCGATCTCCCTAGATCCACCTGGATCTAGAACAAATCAAGACAGAATAATACTCTTTTCCTAGATTTTAACTATTGAATCCAATAAGAGGCAAGAACCACGAACATACCTTATGATCACTTCCTTTGGTCTTTGTTGCTCCCACTTTGCTCCAATGCTCTCATACAGTCAAGACCACAACAATACAAACCAATCGAAGTGAAGATGACTCAATATATTCAACAGTCAATCTATGTATATGATCAAGGAGTTATACAATAAAGTGGAATCAACTTTATGGGAAAGAGACATATTACTGTATCATATTGATGGAAAGAAAATATTACAACCTGAGCCTTGATGTCACAAACTTCCTTTCGATGACCCTTGGCTTCGACACACACACTTGCTCACTTGCATGAAGAAGATCAACCACCTTTGATAAACTTGCTGGAGTTCTTAGCTGTTGTAGCATCAGTCCTTCATACAATCCTTTACATTAATTCTCCAATGAATCTCTTGCTTGCTTTCTTCTAACCTCTTCCATGAGAATCCCCTCAATATATAGCAGAGAATGAATTAGTTACTTGGATAAGAATGATCTCAAAATATCAGGAAATCCAGTACTTTGACAACCATTCGAATGCCATCTCATCCTTCTAGAAGATTCCCTTCTAGAAGCTTCGATAATTCATCTTTTTTCCTTCTTTAGAAAGAGTTCGCACCCTAGTAGTTAGACACAGTGTGAACCTCTTGCACCCTGGCTTAAGGCAGCCTGCGAGAATCATGCATTCTCACAGGCAAATGTATTGGTAGCCTGCGAACCTTCCTCAAAAATGTGATTTCTGGAAAGAGATGAAGGTAACTTTTCTCAGGAGAAACTTCTAATGAAAAGCCTGAGTACACCATCATCAATACATCATCATGATGACCAAAATTATGGGTAACAGAATGCCCCCTAAAGTATGAGGTTGGAACTAGTGACAACCAATAGACTTTGTAAGTTGCATGTGTGTGTCGAGAACCAGGAGCACATCTAATCGGAAACCTACAAACACCCAAGCATCTGTAGAATATCAGATATACAAATTCTGAGGTAGGCATTCCCATACTCAGATCATAGAATAATGACATCATAGGTTCATGGCCACCAATCATACACTGTGGATCCACGCCTTCAAAATATAGCATAGCCACCTGAATACACTGTGGATCTATGCGAGAAATTTCAAATCAAGACGACATAGCCACAAAACATACATAGTGGATCTATGTGTCGCAAAGTATACATACTCCATCGCAACCTGGATCACAAAGATAATATCCAGGGTCTTCAATCTCGTCGTCCAAAGTACGAATCTAACCATGTGATTACAGGTGTTGAAGTCGTACATGGTAGAAACCACTTGATTACCGGTCATTGATGTAACCATTAACAAGTGCGAGGGAAATCACCATTGATGTCAATGACTCCCAAGGTACCATAGTACAATCCATCGAGTGTGAATAAATGGGTCGATGTCGAACATCCGACGAAATCTTTCGATCAGGGGTCAATAATGTAAGCCCACTATCGAAAGCGAGGAAACTTTCCATTGAGGCATGCAAGCTCCAAGGTACTAAATAATTTCTAAGTCTTGATTCCGGATAATGAGCTGAAGTCGACGGAACAAAACTCGTCACAGGAGGGCCTTGATGTATCCCCCATCAATGACACGAAATGAGTAACTGAGTTTGAAAGTGAAACAGAGCATGTTGCAATTGGACTAGACACAGGGAAGGTCGACATGGAGAGAATGGATAACTACAGATGGCCGACTCAATATGGGTTTCAGATGGACTTCTCTTGAATATATAAACGACACGACCAATGATTTGGCAGCATTGACTCAACGATGACACAGGGAATGACCTTGTAGCAAATCGAATGAGAGACAAATGGATTTCCCAAACCGGCTTCAAATGATGAATAGGGAGTGTCATGTTCAAGAGCGACACTTACTGCCAATCAATACGAAAATGAAACATATCCCTTTCCCAAATTTTCCCCCACCATTTCTGGAAAGTACCTCTTTATTTTTACGTAATCTTGAGGAGGATAACATATGCTTGTTGATATAAGATCATCCTTCGGACGAGTCCCTCAGAGTATGTTTAACGAACCCTAAGAAGGAGTGGTTCGGTCCCATCACGGGTCTGTCAATGTTTGTTTAACGAGTCCAGAGATAGAAAACTCGAAGGTTTTTCAAGATTATAGAGTTTGGAAAAACACTTAAAAGAGAACTCTCTCAGTTCCTTTTTCGTAAAATAGTCTGGATGAGACCGAAAAAGAGAGAAATCATCGCTCACCAGACGCATACTTCAAATACTTTATTGAGCGTGAAAATAACAAGGTCGCTCGACGATCTTTTCATGTTTAGAGAGTCGGAAAAGAGCTTAAAGATGACTCCAGGGGGGTTCCTTTTTCGTATAACCTTGTTGAGCCTGAAAAAGTGATAAAACTTTGCTCGATCACGTTCTCATGTTTTTTACGAGCGCAAGAATGGACAAAAACGATGCTCGAGGTTTTATGTAAAAACCATAAAAACTATCAAAAACACACCATAACGAAGAAAAATATGTCCATATCCTTGTATGTTATCATCAATGTTATCATGCCTGCAAGTCATCACACTCATCTTGATATTAGGGATTAGGTCTAATCAATAAATAAGCATAAAAACCCAAAAATGACATAGTAAAAATTAAATTAAATGAGTAAATAAACATTTTTACCATATCATTTCACATTTCCACTATTGAGTTCCAAAACCCCCTTTTTACCCTATGAATTCGTCGTTGATTTTCGGGAGCTACAAGAGATCATTCAACGAGTCATCTGCAGCATTATGGTAAGCTCTTCATTCTTGACATTTTCATGGTTTAAAGTTTTGATTTCATTGGTTAGTTTTTCATTTTCAAGTGGTTTTTTGAACCCTACATGCGCATAGGCATTCTCGCAGGCAGCCCATACGGGACCTACGAGAATGATGCATTCTCGCAGGTGAGCCTTGAGCCACCTATGAGGTGTTCGCACTGTGTAAATGAGGCACCTACGAGCAGTGCAGAACCCAAAAATTTTTAAAATATTTAGCCAATGAAAAAGTTTTAGATCATGAACAAAATCATTAATCCTCCTTTTATGTTCCTTGTGCAGATAAATGGCCATAAACATGGTTCTTGAGTGGCGTGAACGAGAACATGAGGAAGATAATGCAAATGCCGAGAATCATCCTCCTACCATAGCTGCACTGAGAGATTGTGGGCTCTTAAAATACTTTCGCATCCCGGGTATGAGAGCCCAAGTCAGACTACTAGAGTTCTTGATCCGTATGTGGGATCCAGATCAACAGGTTTTCAATGTAGGAGCTCATACATTGTCCATAGACATTGAGGACATATACTTCTTGACTGGATTATCCAGACGTGGGTATTATGTCAGCTTGACTGGTAATAGAGGTGGTGGATTAACAATGAGTGAGTACTGCAATCAATACTGTGTACCTGAGGCTGAGCGGAAAAAGGGAAAAGTTGTTATCTGGGGGGTACAAGACTTGACCCTCTGCACGATCCTCTTTACTATAGCTCAGATGGTCGGGAGTTCTGCTCCACATATGGCATTATAGAGCTAATTCCAGTACGCCATCGAGTGTACTGAGCCCCGAGTATTCAACTGGGCGGATGCTGTGCTTCGCAGTATCAAAAGGCAATTAACAAAATTCAGGTGAGGTGAATTGAAACAATTTGGTTATGGATATTTGTTAGTGTCCTTCTTCCTTGAGAGGGTCCCCATATTTAGACTACAGGTTGAGTGGAACCTACCGGGTCCTAGGGATCCAAGGATGATGAGATGGTGTTGGCTCATGTCCTGGCACGTGGCAGGACCAATCGTCAAGTATGACGATATTTTCTTTGACTGGCTTCAAAACCAGATGTTGATGGTCGATGACTACGCCTATGCCGGGTTGGATTTCTGAGGAGATCCAGATTTATCACTACCTGAGGACGCTCAGTGGGGTGACCTTGGTAAGAAGTACACACATTTTCTCTTTTTAAATGTTTTTGAAATTTTTAATCATATTCAAATGTTTTATTTTATATGCTTGTTCGAAGACTAATGAAAAATCGTTGGTTGATAACATAGATGTTGGACCGTATAGACCTCCTAGCACTTCTCCTATCCAGAGGCGAGGAGAGGCAGCAGCAGCAGTACCACAATATGCAGAAGATTATCAGGTGGTGGAACAGAATTTAGAGGGCTTGACAGCAGACATTCCAGATATGACTCTGGAAGAGGTTCCATGACACAATTAGCGTCATACTGTAGGGGTATCAGCAGCTATGAGTCGACTTCTCCGTAGGGTTTCTAGAGAAGTCATGTGTTACCATGATCTTCATCCGTGACGTTACTTTGTAGAATCTATAAGCTTCAATTTTTGACATTTTGGTCTTCGGACAAACTTTTGTAAAAACTCTTTTGATCGTTATATATACAGATGGTTTCTACCAGTTTACTTTATAATGTGTGAATTTTGATGTGTTTAATTTATAAATGGTTCAAATGTCTGTCCAATACATAATTAGCCAATGCATCTGTTAATGTATTAAGACATCTAGGAATATGCTGATATTCAATGCGATCAAAATAACGTTCCAAGAGGCGAATTCGCAAATACACCCATAACAAAGTAGGACTTCAAATAGAGTAGATATTACTTAACTGTAGTACTACAAGCTGCGAATCAAGTCGCACAACCAAATGATGAATTCTGAGTGAGATAGCATCAACCAATAATTCAATAACGGCGCTATACTCTGCGATATTGTTGGTTGCACGGCCACGACATACACCTCGTAAAGATATAAGTTCATTTGTTGGGGCATAAATTTCCCACGCAGCGGAAGCTAAGTTTCGAGTACTACGGCTAGCACCATCAGCGAAGCCAATATAGGGTAGATAAGACTCCGACATCTGGCAATCAAACACAATGTCACATAAGGGCAGAGACCAAATAACGTCAAAAGAAAACTAAAGTAACACACACAAAGTATGATACATAAAATACAAGCACTTGTGCACGAATGATTTATGCATGGTACTTATTCAAGTACAACCCATTCCTGGGTTCACTCAAAGGGATACCATCGTAATCGACCAGCTCATACGCTCCTTTTTCCAAAACTCGACGAACAATATAAGGACCTCGCCACATTGGTTCGAATTTCCCAGCTCCTAACACATCTCGATCTTGTTCATAGAGCAGAACCAGATCACCTTCAGAGAAAACATGAGGCTTGACATGCTTGTCATACTGTGCCTTGACGCATTTCTTTTGGGCTTCTATAACTAAAGTGGCATCCCATCGAGTTTCATCTAATCGCATCAAATACAATAGACGTTATTCTTCAGCAGAAGTATTGGGTAAGAGTTTGACAGCTAGCTTCAGGGAGGGTATCTCACATTCTATAGGAAGAATGGCTTCCACACCATAGACTAATTGAAAGGCGTAAACCCAGTAGCGGATTTGATAGATGTCCGATAGGCCCACATGGCCAAAAACAACATCGTGTGCCAGCTTTTTTTATGAATTCCTATCATCCGTCGAAGCATAGTTATAAGAACTTTGTTGATTTCTTCGACCTAGCCATTAGCTTGTAGATAATAGGGTGTTGAGTTATCATGACAAAGACCCAACTTTTCCGTGAGTTCAGACATCATAAAATTCCTAAAATGACTACCGTGATCAGTAACGATAGCTTGAGGAACAAAAAAACGAGCTATGACATGGTTAAAAAGAAACAACGCTACAGTCTTTCCAGTGTTATCAAATGTTGGCATCGCCTCGGCCCATTTTGTAAACTAATCAATAGCTACAATGATGTAACCATGCCCCCCAGCCGAGTGAGGGTGACATGTCATGAAATCAATGCCCCATTTCACAAAAGGACCAACTGAGACCACAGGATGAAGAGGAGCAGGATGTGACCGTATTTTCTGATTGTAGGTCTGGCAGGCATGGCATTTCTGAATGGCAGTAATGCAATCGTTAAACAAAGAAGGCCAAAAATATCCTGCGCGTAAGATCTTCTGGGAAGTCGCATACCCAGACATATGACCACCACATGCTCCGGAATGGCAGTGATTCAGAGCTTTCTTAGCTTCGTCAAATGTCAAACAACATAGAAAAACAGAGTCAATTCCCCGAAGGTACAGAGTATCTCTGAGGATAATGTATTGACGAGCCTGATAGCGGATGCGACGTCGTTCATTACTAGACAAAGCAGGCTGGAAAGTATGAGTTTGGAGATATATAATGATATCCCCATACCAAATATCGTCGGTGCTAATAAGGAAAAGAGATTCATCGGGTAATGAATCTACTGCTACATTTTCCATTGCGGAGTGAGGAAAATCGCATATCAACTCAGCAAAAACTAAGGATTTCTTGGACTTGGCGCAATCAAATTCCAAGTCAAACTCCCGGAGTATGACAATCCATTTGGAGTATTTTCCCCCAAGCAATTGACGTGTCAAAATATGTTGCATAGGGTTGCAATGAGAAATCACCGTAGTTTTCTGTGAGAGGATATAATGTCGAAAACGTTGGACAGCTTGAACAGCAGCCAAGGCCAGTTTCTCAACATGTTGATACTTGATTTCAGTGGGTGTGAGACTTCTACTCAAGTCATAAACAACATGTTCATCATGCGCATCATCCTCTTGGACGAGAACCATGCCAATAGTGTACTCTGAGGCAGCAAGATAAAGGAAATAATCATGACTATAATCAGGAGGAAAGAGAAGCGGAGCTCGCGTGAGGGACAACTTCAAAGCTTCAAAAGCATTATTGGCAATGGTATCCCAAACGAACTCGGAATCTTTCTTTAGTAGTCGCGTAAAACCACGAGTGATATCGACGTAATTCGGGATGAAACGACGAAGAAAGTTTTCTTTCCCCTGCAAACTTTGCAACTGGCGCAGTGTAGAAGGAGGAGGGAGATTAAGAATCGCCTCACCCTTAATAGGAGCCACCCGGATTCCTTGACGTGAAATGATAAAACCTAGAATACGGTCGGATTCTACACAAAAAACACACTTATGAGGATTTAAACGTATACGATAGAACCGACAGTGAACGAAAATGGCACGGAGATGAGTAGGGTGATCAACTCTGCGCATAGAATGAGATGGTAAATCGTCCAAATAAGGTTGAACGATATGCTTTATATCATGAAAAGCATAAGACATAGCACCTTGAAACGTCACGCCAACATTCTTAAGACTGAAAGGAAGTTTCCTATAGGCAAAATCACCCCAAGGACAAATAAAAGAAGTTTTATGTTGGTCCTCGGGAGCGATGTTAATTTGATTATAGCCAGAGAAACCATCCATGAGAGAGAAGATTTCACTTCCGGCACAGTCATCGACAATCTGGTCGACAAACAAGGTTGGAAAGTTTTCTTTTGGATAGGCTTTGTTAATATATCTATAATCAACACATACACGAATACTGCCACCTTTCTTATCAATTGGAACAGGATTAGAAACCCATTCTGTAAGAGCCACCGGATAAATAAATCCGGCTTTCAAAAGTTTTTCAACTTCGAGCTTGATAGCAGCCACTTTACGGGTGTGGACTGAACGAAGGCATTTTCGGACGGGTTTAGCGCTGGGGTATGTCTTTATCTCATGTACAACAATAGTAGGGTCAATACCTGGCATCTCTTCGTAACTCCATGCGAAAATATCACAAAATTCTTTAAACGGGAAAGTATAGGTGACGATCTCGTCGGAAGAACACGAAGCTCTAATATGAACATTTTCAACAATCCTGGGTTTAATAGATATGTCAATGGGAATCGTGGGTGAGATATTACTGAGGTTCCCTTCGGCAAACACATCGTGTGTAGACCCAAGAACAATCGAGATGACAAAAACGGTCGATGGAGTCGAAATCCGTTGGTAGTTCTCAAGAGTGTGTTATTCCAGAAAGAGTATGGAACAATGATGCCCATCGTCTCAAGGGGTGTCCTCCATGACGGACATGATCATCTTGTCAGTGGGAAAAATGACACGAAAAGGATCGGGAGACAACTCATCAAGAGAGGGGGTAAAAGGTGTTGTTGTTTGAATCGCATGATAAGCGGACTCAACCGGACTTAACGACATGACGTCGCCGAAACGAGTGTGATCTCTAGGGTCAGGGACTATCCAAGGGTCGGAAGACATAGGAAGTTCATGAGGTACGGTGGAGATCATGTTGATAGAAGAAATTGACGGGCGTGGAACATCGGGTGGTGGAATGGGGAAAGTACCCATTAGCGAGGAGTCTTTTAAAAGACCTACACCGACATTCTCATAACCTGGTGGGGTTTTAGAAATAAACGACATGTTGCCAGTACGAGTATCAGAATTGAAGAAGGCAAGTTGGTCAACGGAAACAACCTTTCCTTGATGAGGGAAACGTACTACATGGAAAAGGGTTGACACAACGGCGCGCATGGAATCGATCCAGCTATGGCCAAGTAAAAGATTATAATCAAGGGGAGCATCAAAGACTTCCACTTCAACTTGGACCGTTTTACCTTCTAACGTAATAGGCAATGAAGGGAGAACACCGTAAGGCTTAAAACCAGAGCCATTGAAGTCTTTAAGAGTGTTTTGTGATTCATTCAAAGGAGGAGAGCCAATGGCTTTCCAACAAGCAAGAGACATAACACAAGTCGAGGCACCCTCGTCGATAACAGTTCGGAAAATGTTCTTGTCAGAGACAACAACTTGGATTTGAAATGCGAGTTGAGGGGGTAACCTTGGAATGTGATCTTCCAAGTCAAACACTATCAAATTCGTATCCGTTGGGTCAATTCCACCAATATCTTTCAACAACGCCTTCCGTTGTGCAAGACAAGACTGAAGGACTTCAAGGGATGACATCGTTGAAGGTGCCTGGGCCAGATCTTCCACAATGCTGTAGTTCTGGGCCGCATGAGCATGAGGATTGAAAGCCGATTTCCTAATGACACCCTTAGGGGGGGGGGGTCGTAGAACTGTGTCAAGGCTCGGTCGTTCAAGATGAAGAGGACCGTTGGTAGGTGGAGTTGCTGGAGAGGGTTGGACCAACGCGGGAGGTACATCATCAACCTTCTCCTTAGATGGAGTACAATCTTTGGCTCTAGTCGTGAGTGCAACGTTGTTTTTCTTAGAATCACCAGTACACATCAAAACATATGATGTCGTAGAAGAGGATGGTTGGTCATGAATGACCAACTGAGCCTGTTGTTGAGATGGGAAGGGTTGGGACAGGACTGCCGGGGTAGAAGGTTTGGAGGTCCCTTGAAGGAACTTAGTAACCTCGGCACGTCGTGGACAATCCTTCGTGTAGTGATCGTCACCACAGATAAGGCAAGGGTAGAGTGGTTTGCGCTTATCCCGATCTTCAACAGGAGTGTTTTTAGTTTGCTTTGCTGGATTGTTATTTTTTCCCTCCTTATTCTTACCTCTCCCCTTTTTAGATTTGTTTTTACCGGCCAGGGTAGATTGAACGGCATTTACCTTAGAATTTTTGTCGGTGGGAGTGGCAGGAGACAAAGTATTTTGAACATTAGAAGAAGTAGACTTAGGGTTGGAGTTCGAAACAGAATGTGATTGGGCTTGGGCCGTACCAATCACACCGTCAGCTGCATGCGAGGCAGCAGGAGTAGTTGAAGTGCTGGAAGCATTTGGACGAGGAAAATCAAGTTGTAAGTCATAAAGAGTTCCCGTTTGCGAATAAACAAGATCAAGATATTGAGCACGACTTATAGCCTGCTCTTCCGTGACAACACCACCCATAGCTATCTCCTTACCTATTTCGTTCACAAAAGATTTGGTAAACCATTCCACCAGCAACTGATCGGGGAGTTCAAGTTTAATGAGACGTCGTCTCCTTCGCCACTCATGAATATGATCAGATATATGAGTGCCTTTACTTTGTTTGAAGGAAGTTAAAATCTCAGTCCCTGTATCATAACGAATTGGTAACTAGTAATGCGTAAGGAAAGCCATAGCTAAAGTGTTAAAATCAGAGAAAAAACCTCGTGGTAATTCAATATACCACTTTGCAGCAGAACCGGTAAGAGTTCGTTGAAAAATATGCAATTGAACAGAGTCATCCATCAACAAGTTGGATGAACACCATAAATGAAATGTCATAACGTGATTGTTTGGGTCCTCTCCCACTTTACCGTCGAATTTAGGAACGTCCGAAGAAAGCTTAGCTGGCATAACCGGCCATTGGGGAGAGTGACGAATAGGATCATTCAAAATCCTAGACAAATCTGGAAAATCCAAAGTAGCAAGAAAAGGTAACTGTCTATTCACCTGTGGATACTGGTGGCTTTGAGGTGGGAGCCCTGTTGGCAAACCAGTAGGACTGTAAGAAGTCTGCCCATAATGGGAATACCCGGGCTGATTCAGTGGTGGTTGGAGAGGATAATAACTCGGGGGATTGTATCATTGAGTGGGGACATGAGTTTGAGCATTCGTACCCAAAATAGGATTAGGTACACCTGGATATGGTTGGCCTACAGTAGGGACAGACAAATTCTTCCCCCCAGTCATTTAAGGAAGATTTTGTAACATCTGATTCCAATACTGGGCCAAAGCAGGAGGTATATTTTGTCCAAAAGGTGAGGTTGGTCCCCCGACCACAGGCAAAGTTCCAAATGGAAGTTGTGTCCCAATCGAAGGTTGTGTAGGAATGGGATTGTGTCTGGTAAGAGGAAATTGAAGTGTACCACCTTGCCCACCAACGGGAATCTGCAAGTTTGGTGCAACAGTCGGTATAGTGCCACCAGGATTAAGATTTCCAGAAGGAAATTGAGGGAGTGTCGGAATAAAACCAGGAATAGGGTGCCCATGATAAGAAGGAGCACAAGGAGTACCAGATGGGGTTTGCGGAGGTGTTGGAACAGGAGCATTCAACAAAGCATTCAACGCATGGTACCCGGGTGGTAGTGTCGGAGTGACATTGGGCATTTGTTGGGTGTTTATAGGAGGAAGTCCAGCTGTAGTGAATCCGGTTGGGATACTCGTAGTAATCGTGAGATGGGCCATCTCGGTAGGGAGAGTAAATTGATAAGTAGTATTCAACGATATAGTCTCTGTCTCATAAAACACCGGAGGGTTAATTTCGGAGACCACAGGCGACTCGGGACTAAAGAGACCCCTGCGAACGTCTACTGACAAAAAAGGATCTTGGATTTCTATACCGGGAAGAGGCCCAATGGGTGATCCAGAAGAGGTAACAACTAAGTCTCGGGAAGAATTTAATCGCACAAAGGGTCGTTCACCACGACGAATTCGAAAGTCCTCTCTAGTATTGGTAATTCAGAAAGGTTCTAGAGAGTCAGTTCGTTCTACCTGTGGAGGTGGTGTAGAAATATTCGGGACTTCACTCTGCCGAGGAGATTCCTTAGGAGAGCCCTCAGGGGTAGCAGTAGTCAAGGGTTGTGAACCGTCCAGATGCTCTGGAGATAAACCCTTCATTCTACGTGAACAACGTGGGGGAGCTATTGTAAACAAGTGACAAGCTCCGTGAAGAAATTCTTATTGTCAACTCTGAGAAACAAACAACACGCGCTAGTAAACAAAATCTAGGAAGCAATCACCAAACAAACAAAACCTTATAATTTTGAAGCCACTAGTTGGTGATGAAATCCAACGTCGCAACAACGAGACGAGAAGGGGCGGGGCTATGGTGGAAAAGTTACGCTGACAACCTGCTTAACGAAATTACACCCTGGTGCAAGATCCCACACATAATCATGGGTATACCCTCCAAGGAGTCCGAGTGAGTTTGATCAATGTCAATTCCAGGTACCGTGAAGACTTTCCCCTTCACAATCATCTTGGGTAAGAACCTAGAGAGATAGGCCACTAAGGTCATCACCAACAACAATAAAGCCTGGGGGAATAGTCGACAGTCTGATCTACACGCAAGGGCAGGGTATCTAGCCCGAAATCAACTCAAAAGGCTTCCACTCATCATTGTGGGTATACCTCGGAGTGATCCCCGTAATACGTGCAATCTCTACACTGACACCAACAAAGTAGGGTGAGTAACTCTACCGATATCAATGCGACCTAATGTTTGACCCTTGTGTTAGAAGGGCTTCCCAGGACAAGATGTTGCAAATGGAATTTAACACTCCCTAACACAAGATGTTATTGTGTGTTTTGTGCATTTGGAGAGTGTATCTCTCTTCCTACTCCAAAGCACTAGCCTAGCTAAATGTTGGTGTAAAAGAGCCCTAGAAAAGAGTTACTAGATAAATTTTATGATTACGCAATGTTCTTAAGAGCTGTTGTTTACTCAAAGGTAACGGAAATGAAACTTATGTTGTATGACTCTGACCCAAACAATGCAAAGATGAGAATGAAATGTATCACTTTCATTCAATGAACTCTATGTATGGGAGAGAGAGAAAATTTTCAGATCAACCCTGTACTACAATGCAAAATTCCCTTTCAAATGCCAACACAAACAATCATTTAACAAATGACAATTCTCTATGTGTCTTTTTTAATACTTCAACAATCTTGATAATTTGATTTTCCAAGTTTTCTAAAAACGAAAAGAATATTTTGAAAGAAAAAACTTTTGTTCACTTTCCAAAAAAGGATCCTCACTATGCAAATGAGAATACAGAAAACCAAAAGCAAAGAATCAACAATAACCAACCCAATCAATTCTTTCAATGAAAGCAAAAATAAAGAGCAAACCAAAATAGTCTTTTAAAATGGAAGAGAAGATGATCTTTCAAACCATGAACAAATGAGAAGACCAAGCAAACTTAACTTTCAACCAATCACTGGATCCCAACAAATCAAACACACTCAGAATCTAAAGTCAGAGAGAATGGTTTTGCCAAGAAGAGTCGAGAAACGAAAGTCAAGCCACAAATAACAAGAAAATCCTTGAAATCCTAAGACGGTTCACGTATGCAAATCAAAGCAAGAAATATATCAATCAATGGTTAATTTAACTCAAGAGAGGTAATTTAACTGATCTGGGCAGTTAGAAAGACCAAAACTCAATTTCAAAATTTTGAAAAATCGTGTTCGCAGGTAAGCAATATTACACAGTGCGAGAATCTATGATTCTCACATGTGACCTTTTAGCAAGGTGCGAGAACCTCACACTGAAACCTATGTGCAGGGTGCGAACCTACCCAATTCTCGCAGGCTGCAATGAAATGTAGTGCGAGAATTCCTGAACATATCCAAAAATTTGAAAAATGAAGTAAAATTCAAAAAGACTTCTGGACTCAGAAGGTCTATCAGGATATCCTGAAGACTCAGAGACTGATAGGACAGGAGAAAAGCAGAACTAGAGAAAATGGCCACAGAAAAATACAAAAAGCCACAAAGAAAATGGGATGTTCCCCAGTGGAGTCGCCAATTTTATTATTGGATAAATCCGTAAGTGCGGACACAAACTGATCTCCCTAGATCCACCTGGATCTAGAACAAATCAAGACAGAATAATACTCTTTTCCTAGATTTTAACTATTGAATCCAATAAGAGGCAAGAACCACGAACATACCTTATGATCGCTTCCTTTGGTCTTTGTTGCTCCCACTTCGCTCCAATGCTCTCGTAAAGTCAAGACCACAACAATACAAACCAATCGAAGTGAAGACAACTCAATATATTCAATAGTCAATCTATGTATATGATCAAGGAGTTATACAATAAAGTGGAATCAGCTTTATGGGAAAGAGACATATTATTGTATCATATTGATGGAAAGAAAAGATTACAACCTGAGCCTTGATGTCGCAAACTTCCTTTCGATGACCCTTGGCTTCGACACACACACTTGCTCACTTGCATGAAGAAGATCAACCACCTTTGATAAACTTGTTGGAGTTCTTAGCTGTTGTAGCATCAGTCCTTCATACAATCCTTTACATTAATTCTCCAATGAATCTCTTTCTTGCTTGCTTCTAACCTCTTCCATGAGAATCCCCTCAATATATAGGAGAGAATGAATTATTTACTTGGATAAGAATGATCCCAAAATATCAGGAAATCCAGTACTTAGACAACCATTCGAATGCCATCTCATCCTTCTAGAAGATTCCCTTCTAGAAGCTTCGAGAATTCATCTTTTTCCTTTCTTTAGAAAGAGTTTGCACCCTAGTAGTTAGACACAGTGCGAACCTCTCGCACCCTGGCTTAAGGTAGCCTGCGATAATCATGCATTCTCACAGGAAAATGTATTGGTAGCCTGCGAACCTTCCTCAAAAATGTGATTTCTGGAAAGAGATGAAGGTAACTTTTCTCAGGAGAAAGTTCTAATGAAGAGCCTGAGTACACCATCATCAATACATCATCATGACGACCAAAATTATGGGTAACAATTCTATTCAAGAATGAGTCTAATTCTGTACTTCCAGGCACATAAATCCACACCTTCTAACTTCTCAACAAGCTTGGTTCTTGCATACATCTTGACTTGGAGCTAGGAAAATGACCAGAAAATTAAAGTGCTCAGAAAATGAATTGAACTTACCAGGAGATGTGTTGGGCTAAGGTGAGTTTGTTGGAGCTAGATATTTCAGAAAATTCTATGTCTGTTGTATCTAGATCAATCAATAAATAATTAATAACATAACACTCTGTTTTTCGAATATCTAAATACTTCACAAATTCAAACTCAGAAGATAAATATTATATTAAAACTCTCAAACAAACACTCAATTGAAAGGTTCTTTCTTAGATAACAAGTTTTTTCATTATAGGATCATGAAATGAAGAGATGAACTGGGATCTTGCTTCTTGTAGCAATCAAAATAGTATTTAAGATTTCAATCTATTCTTAGAAATAAACCAATCATAACCCAATCAATTCCAATCAAACCTTATTCGATACAAGAGACAATCAATATGATTGAAAGACTTCATTACATGGAGCATGAAGGTGAGATATGAAGTCTTATTGTTCCTGTGCCTACTGCGAACAACACAATCATAAATTCAAAAAGATAGCAATTACTTATTTAGAAATCCCAAACATCTATCCAACTTTTTTTAACTAAACATCAATTTGTAGAAATGAAAACAGAATTATCTAGTATGCTCAATGTATAACTATTCGTTCACACTAATAAAAAATCAAACCTATTTAGAAATATGTATGGTACTTTTGGAAAGTTCATATACTTAGAATAATTTGGAACACACAACTATTATATTTTCACACTCACACAATTAAATTGCGATACACAAAGACATATACAGGGAGGCTTACCTTGGTTGGGGCGGTGGGCCCTTGCCGAACAAACAAGGTACCTCTAAAGAAATTACAAACTAAAACACTTTACTCATACCCATGAATTGAAAAAAATAGCATTCATATTCCTTCAATTGATCAAGTGAATCAGTAATTCAACATTTCATTTCCCATCATAACAATATATATCATTCTCTACTTACTTATCTAGCATATACACAACATCCCTTTTAAAGAAGGTTATTCATTATAATTAAGGTCCGAGGATAATTATAAACTATTTACAAAATATTACAATTGGTGAATCACATCGTATCTCAAGGAATGGACTTCATCCTCATGACACAAAGTGCATGAGTGATGAAGTCTATCGTGATCTCCAAATGATCAAGGATACTTCTATCCAACCAATTTCTTGAAACCTCCACCAGCATACTCGTTCAAAACGTTAATCATGTAGACATGGGTTTAGTACCAGACTAGCACAGTAATAGATATGGGTATCAGACCAACACAATGGTGGTACCAGAATAGGCATGGAGCTGGTACCAGAATAGGCGCAGAGATGGTACCGGATCAATGTAGAGTACTAGATCAGTCGGAGTACCAAATCAAATGGAGTACCGGATCAAGTAGAGTACAGGATCAAGTGGATTACCGGAATAGATCATTTGGTTGTTGTTGTATCGGACCAACGGTAGTACTAGATGAAGTGATTCATTGTCATGAAGCTACTTAATAATAGTCAAAGTAATTAGGAGCATAATAATCAACCATTTAATTCCAATTTAATCAAGAAATCAAGAAAATCATGTTTTAACATAGGTTACCTCTTTACAAATATGGATAAGGTCACAAGGTAGGTTTTTGGAGATAATAGACAACATATGCACATGTCAGAGGTAAAATTGACTTAGATAGAGGATAATATAGGGTAATAGAGGTGTCAAAATGGAGACTCAACATTTCCCCCATGCTTAAGTCATTGCATGTCCTCATGCAAAAATGTAAAAAATGATATTGAAAACTTTGCAAAACTAGATCATCTCCCATCCTTTCTATTTATCTGGTTGTAGAATGTTGAACCCAGAATCCTCGCTCCTAAGATCCTTCTTAATCACCCTGGTGTATTGGATCAAACATAGAGCTTTGTTGAGTTTAGAAGAGAAATGTTCTTGCGCATCCTGTAACCTCAAGTTATATTCTTTTAATTGTGAATTCTTTTCCTTAATGTGCCTATCCAAAACTTGATACTCTATAACCTCTTGTTTCAACTTCTCATTATGTTTTGTTAGTTTCCCAACCTTCACTATAAACTATTGTTTGCTCAGGGAACTGACAGGATCAGATGTGGTTGTTTGTTTAGTTACCTCCCTTCGGGCTTCCTTTTCCTTTCTTAAACCTCTCAAGGTTTTTGTTACCAACCCCTTAGTTTCACTAATCTTTGCTCCATAGACACTTTCTTTATCTGAAGAAGTCGAAATATCAATAGGCTCTTATGGAAGAGAAGGCACATGTGGAACTATTATTTTTTTATCCATGCTACTTGTAGTTCTTCATACATGAAGTGAGGCTTCCTCAGATTTGCTGATAGGGGTGGAAGTCTCTTCAAAGAACTTCCTCTTCTTTGTTTTAGTAGCAGTTATAGGTATGGGGACCTGTTTCTCT
This sequence comes from Picea engelmannii, assembly GCA_009831015.1. Taxonomy (NCBI): domain Eukaryota; kingdom Viridiplantae; phylum Streptophyta; class Pinopsida; order Pinales; family Pinaceae; genus Picea; species Picea engelmannii. The sequence continues at coordinate 13,179 of ML781594.1, read as the reverse complement.
TATATAGATTTTATTTTCACCTTAGAGGACCGAAGTGTAGGTTCTGGAGTTTGTTCTTGCTAAACATTAATTGTTTCCACTCTAGAGGACTGAGGTGTAGGCTCTAAGATTTGTATCTTTTGAACCTTCCTCATTTTAAGCTTCCCCTTACTTCCACTTGTCACCTCAGGAGTCTTCTCCAACTCACTAATCGGCTCTTGAGGAAACATAATAGTTGTTTCAGGGGTCTTCTCCAACTCATTAACCAATTCTTGAGGGAACTCAATAGTTTCCTCGGGGGCATCGTGTGAAACTTCCTTTTGACCTGTTTTCTTCCTTTTTCACCTCTCGCTTCGTGGAAGTTGTTTTTTAGGAATCGAGGCTGGACTAGGTTACTTAGATTGGGAAGGCCTTTCCTTCCTGGATGTAGTGGGATCCTCTAGGATTTGTTTTGCTGGCACATCCTTCTTTTGACACTTTTTCCTTCTCTGAATGTTTAGTTCATGGGCCTTTTCCAACTTTCTAACTAGCTTTGGTGATAATTCAATGGTTTCCTCAGGAGCCCTATCTGAGCGTTCACCTTTCCCAGAGTCCTTTCTTTGCTTCTTTTTATTTTTTGGAGTCAACGTTGGACTTGTTTTTTGACATTGCGAGGTTTTCGTTTTCTTGGATGCAGTAGGATCCTCCATAACAAACTTATATTTATCCAATTCATCAACATGATGGGATGAACTAGGTGTAACAATAGCTTCTTCACCCCCTAGCTTCTTCCCTTTTTTTTTATTTGTCTTACTATTGGACCCCTCACTACATGCCTATTTTTCTTGTTCTTGTATAGATTTAGAAGCTCCTTCTTGAGCAAAATTTTGTTGAAGGAGTTGTTTCCAAATACTGACTTTTTTTCTCAATGCATGGAAAACCAATAATTTCATTAGGACATGGTGATGGATACTAGTTTCGGGTTTCTTCGATGTTGATTTAACTCCTCTCACCATTTTATTTAAACTCATCTAGAGGAAGTGGGGAAAATATATTTGTGGCCCTCCTTCAAAATGTGAAAAAAGTTTTAAATGGTATAGTAAGGTCATGACATACCTCCCTTTGCAAGTGAGGAATCTCTGCAAACTAATGAAAATCATCCTGTATTCTTCCTTAATGAAACTTTGAGGAATGCCTTTGGTCCAATTAGGGTCCTGATGCTTCGGCCTTAGAAACTTCTGACAAAGCTTCCTGTCAATGATCACCCCTTAAAATATTTTTCTCCAGAGGAAGGTAAGCCTGTAGCGTATGCTATGGTGGCCTCCAAAATTGTTAATTTCATATCCCCAAACTGAACACTTTCTCTATCACAAGCTTACGCAAAAGCAAGAGAGACTCCCTCATGATAGCCTTTGAATTTTTCAAAAAATGGAACCTAGTCAGCCTGTTCAAATCTCTCCCTGCAAACTTGGTATTCATGTGTCTCCCTATATAATTGGAAAATAGGGTCATGTCTATCAACCCTCATGCTGGCTTGAAACAATTCTTAAAGTGTATGAGGCAACAAAACATAGGATCAAGGGTTGAGTACTGAATCAACGCAGCTCGCAATGGAGTACCGAAAGAGGATAAGTATGTAAATGATATGAAGGGACAAAACACAGTGTAAATGGATATGGTGTGACAATAAAATGGTAAATAACACTCATCTGGATGGTGAAGCCATCCAAAGGAGAGTTTATAAATTAATATTTGGATTGCAATGGTCATATCCATGGTAATGATGGCAAGGTAAGATAAGTTGAATTCATGAATAAATTATAGAATCGTATGGAGGTTGGTGTCAGATCATGTTCATGGGAGTGTTGGGAAATGATTACAGGAGATGTGGTCATTGTGACCAAAATTCTCAAGTATGAAATCGTTTGATGTCATCGTGATCAGAATAGAATCATGTTTCGACATGAATTAATATGTGGCTTAATTCATTCATATGGCACGATGTTGGATCATGGTATTATGACGTTTCTTCATCATATAAACGGAAATAATGAAAGTGGTCTTGTTAGAGGTATAATTACCTCGTACTCTCAACATTTCGGGTGCATATGAATGATTTCTATACGAGGGATTGCAAAAGTTCATGGTAAGGAGCATGCAATAATCGAGGACAGGAAGATGCATAAGAGTAACCACACATTTAATACATAATTAGTCTAATTCTTTAATAAAACAGGAAACAAAATGTTGAGTTTATACCTCCTATTACTTGAAACATTTATATCGAGCAGAAAAACTTTGAGTATAGAATAAGTATTACCAAAATTCATCTCCAATACCATATCACACCTTAGTACCAGACCACTACAGAGAGTTTTTGTAGTACCAGACGAACACAAACCTTCTCCCTTAGTCCCAGATGAACTCAAAGGTGAATTTGTTGCAATACCGGATCAACGCAGAGTTTTTCCCAGTACCAGATGAACACATGGGTGAATTTGTTGTAGTACCGGATCAATGCAGAGTTTTTCCTAGTACCGGAATAGCACATGCCTTCCCCCACAGTACCAGATAAGAACAGAGGTGAACATTTTTATAGTATCGGAACAACATGGCCTTCTCCTTCAATACCAAATGAGCATAGAGGTGAAAATTTTTGCAGTACCGGAATAACATAGGCTTTCTTCTTCAGTACTGGATGAGCATAGAGGTGAACATTGTTTGTAGTACCAAAATATCACATAGATTTTATCTAGTACCAGATCGAAAAAAAAATGTATTCTGGTACTTAATAAGAATTAGATAAGGTACCTGGTGGTGGTGTTCTATAGACTGGAACTTTATAGGCTGCACTTTGTAGAAATTGTTGGTGTTTTCTATTGCTATGGAAGAGAACATGTAATTTTACTCTACTGAAATACCATGTAGGTAAAACAAATAACAACACTTGGTACAAGAAATCTAAATTTGCAGCGGAAGTGTCAGAAAATAAGAAAAAATATTTCAATGACTGGGCCCCAAGCTCTGTAACAAGAAGGTACTATGTAGCTGGACAACCTCATGTGGAGATTCTGAATCCTCCTCTTTTTGGAACCAAGATGATCACTGCTCATGTTTCCACTTTTTTTTTATTATAAAAATAATCCTAACTACTACTATTTTGTGGATTTTTCTCGAGCCTAAATTAGTTAATGCTCACTAATGTTTTCAGTTTTAAGGAGTCTGAAAAACTTAAATAAAACTCCATCTATTGTCTTGTGTATTTTCTCGAGCCTGGGCCAATTCCTGCTCGCCGATGTTTTCAATTTTTAGGACTCTAAAAAACTTAAAGAAAACTCCATCTACTGTCCCGTGGATTTTTCTCAATCCCAGGCTAGTTCCTACTAGCCGATGTTTTCAATTTTTAGGAGTCTGGAAAACTTAAAGAAAACTCCATTTAGCTTCTTTTCCAAAAATGATCTACTAGGGGTGGATAAATGGGTAGACCTACACCTGGAAGATGTCCTCCTTATTCATTTATCTACATGAGAACACAATCAACTTTTTGTTTTTGTTAGTAACACCAAAATTTATATCTAATGACACACCTATTTACAGATATGTACAGAGACAAATTAATTCACACAACAAACTTACTATGGTGGATCAGAAGGAGGAGAAATCCCATTTCTTACCAGTTGCATTTCAGAATTCTGAAGAACATGTCTAATAAAATCCTCTTTGGATAGAGGCTTATGATAAACCTTCAATCAATGTCCATTCACGACAAAGGAGGTCTGATTCTCATCAATAGTATTTATCTTAGCTAAACCATTTTCATAAACTGTATCAAATTCATAGGGTCCCAACAATCTAGTAGATAATTTACCTTTAAAATTCTTGAACCTACTATCGTATAGTAGGGCCCAATCACCTGACTGAAAGGACTTCTTCTTGATGTACTTATCATTCCATTTATTCCTTTGATCTTGTATAAGGGTAGTTCTTTGAAGAGAATCTTGTCTGATCTCATCAAGCTCATTCAACTTCAATAGCCTTTGTTTTTTAGCTTCATCCAAATCCATCCCTAATTGCATGGAAGTTTTGAAGGTTTTCACTTGACATTCTATGGGAAGCAGCACCTGCTTCCCATATACCAAATCATAGGGTGTATGGCATGTTTTGTTTATCCAATCTATCCTATAGGCCCATAAGGCCTTAGGAAACCTATAAACCTAGTCTTTGTGATGTAGTTGAACAGTCTTGGTAAGAATAGCTTCTATCACCTTGTCAGTTGATTCAACCTGACCATTTGCTTGAGGGTGATAAGGAGAAGATTTCCTATGTTTGATTTTATACTGTTCAATAATATCTTTGACCAAATTCGAGGTGAATTGGGTTCCTTGGTTAGTTACTATTTCTCGAGGCACACCAAAGCGAGTAAATATTTATTCAAAAAGAAAATCTACAACAGATTACTCATTAGTATAATATAAAGCTTTAGCTTCCACCCATTTGGTCACATAATTTGTGCATACCAAGATGTACTTCTTCCTTCGAGACATAGGGTTAGTAGGTCCTACAAAATCCAAAGCCCATTTTTCAAAAAGCTCAATTACTACCTGATATTGGAGGGGCATCTTATCAATTGTAGTAGGTTTTCTCATCCTTTGAAAATCATCACAGCTGGCCACATACTTCTTTGCATCCTTGAAAATAGTTGGTCAATAGTAGCCAGACTGTAAGATCTTGTATGTTGTTCTTTTATCATCAAAATTTTCCCCACATGGACCATCATGTTAGGCTTTGAAGATGTCATGCATCGCATCCTCCCAGACACACCTTATGATCACCAAATCAGGCCCAGTTCAGTATAAACAATCATCATGCCACATGTAATTGGCACTTGGGTGGATAATTCTTTGTTTTTCTTGGGAGGACAGATTCTAAGGTAGTTTTCCTATTACAAGATAGTTAGCTACATCTACATACCAAGGAATGTAAGTAGAAATAGAAAATAGATTCTCATCTGGAAAATTTTCATCTATTGGTGTATTATCACTTGTATGAATGAGTCTAGATAAGAAATCAACAACTAAATTATCTCTTTTGGGCCTATCAATAATGGTGATATTGAATTCTTGCAGTAATAACAACCATCTAGTCACTCTAGCATTTGTAACAGGTTTGTTCATAAAAAATCTGATGGATGAATGGTCTGTATGTACAAAAACTTCATACCCTGTTATGTAGTGTCTGAACTTATTAATGGCATGTACTACTCACAAAAATTATTTTTTAGTGACAGTGTAATTTACTTTAGTAGGTGAAAGATTCTTGATGACAAAGTATATAGCATCTGGCCTTCCCTTTGTCCTAAAACAGTCCCCAATGTTGTATCTAAGGCATCCATTCAGATATGAAAAGGAAGAGACCAGTTTGGTCCTCTCAAAACAAGGGAACTTGAAAGATTTGTTTTTAAAATTTCAAAAGAAATATGACATTGTTCATTCCTACAAAATTCAACCTCTTTTGATAACAGTTTGAACAATGGGGCAGCTAGGTTTGTAAAATTATGAATGAACCTCCTATAGTAACCAGCATGCCCTAAAACGCTTCTGACTTATTTATGTGAGCTAGGGATTTTGATTTGAGAAATTATGTCAATCTTGGCACGGTCTACCCTTATTCCAGTACCAGATATGTGATGACTAAAACAATTCCTTCGGTGAGCATCATTCTAGATTTTTCATGATTGAGGGAAAGGTTGGTTTCTTTACACCTAATTAGTACTTTCTCCAAATTGTCCAATGCTTGCTGGAAATCATCCACATATACTGTGAAGTCATCCATGTAGGTTTCTACATAGTCATTGGTCAAATTAGAGAAAATGGCCAAGACAACCCTTTGAAAGTAATAAGGGGAATTACACAAACCAAAAGGAAGAACCCTATAAGCATAGGTACCCCATGGGAAATTAAATGTGGTTTTGTTCTAATCTTCTGGTGAAATTTGGATCTGATTTTAACCACTAAACCCATCCAAGAAATAAAAATACCTCTTCCCAAACAAAGTGTCCAAGACCTCATCTATGAAAGGAAAAGGAAAGGAATCCCTATAGGTAGCCTTGTTTAGTTCTTGAAAGTCCACACAAATCCTCCATTTACCATTTTTCTTAGGGACAATCACTAATGGGGATACCCACTTGCTATCCGATATAGGGTAAATAAAATTGGCATGCAGGAGTTTTTGGAGTTCTTCTTTCACTATATATTTTAAGGCTAGGTTAATTATTTTTTGGGGTTGCCTAATGGGTCTAATTTGGTCATTGGTATAAATATGATGCATACAAGTGTCTAGGTGAATCCCTTTCATGTCAGAGTAATCCCATGCAAAAACACCAGATTGTCCTTGAAACATTTGAATCATTTTTTGTTGTTGATTTGTTTCTAAACTAGCATTGATATACAAGGATTTTCCAGGGAAGATTTCAACAAACTAGACAATTGATTCTTTCCCTTCATCTAATTTTGAAATGGTGGCTACTATAGAGGTGGAGGGGTGCCAAATTTCCTAGAATTCAGATCTGAATACATGTGTATATTCAGGAAAAGATTGAGGGTATTCAATGCATTATGTATCGGCCAAAAACAGGCTTAAAATTTGTTCTTCAATTTTCTCTTGAACTCCTTTTACTTGTCTGAGTGTTAACAAGGGATGAGTACAACCCTCCTCCCCATAGGGATTCTCCAACCAGAGAGGAAATTTTGTGGCTGGTTGGGCAGGAGGAAAGAGAATAAGTTTTTGACTTTTGGTGCCATTGGAAATTGTCATCTCTCCAGACCAACAACTAATAAACGCATCGGTAGTGGCAAACCAAAGTCGGACAAGCACTAATAGATGTTCTAGTTTGGAGGATTTAGGATGAATCACTAAGAAATACACAAGGTATTCCCAAGAGGCCAAAGTGATTGTTACATCATCTAGACTTCCTGTTGGGCTGATGACTGATTTGTCTGCTAATTCCAGCAAAGTCTATGTTGGGATTAGGTGATTTAGTTGTAGTGTTTTCATGGTGTGAACTAGCATAACATTTATTGCTTCTCCTAGATCAATAAGCGTGTTTGGAAAAAAAACACCATTAATCTCTATGGTCACCACTAGATTTCTTGGATCATTATATTTGATGGCATTTCTAATATAAATTTTGATAATTGTCCAACCACCTGTATAAAAGAAGGCTCCTTCCTCTTCCTCCCTCTCTTTTTAACGCAAAGATCACTTACAATATTAGCATAAATAGGTATAACCTTGATGGCCTGAAGTAGGGGAATATTTACACATATGTTTCTAAGTTCAGTCTCTATATTATGCCCTAGAGGTACCTCAGATTTCTTCACAAGTAACCTTTCTAGATAAGGAGGAGGATCAGTTTTCTGAGGTATTTCTCCTGGGTGAGAAGTGTGAAGAGGAATTTCCTATTGTACAGGGGTGTCTCTTTCTTCATCTGATTGGTTATCCATTTTTTATTCTTCTTGAATTACTTTATTATATATTTGTTCTTCTTCTTGAACTGCTTGATTATCTACTTGTTCTTCTTCTTGAATAACCACAGTAGGATTTGGTTTATTCAAAACCCTCCCTGATCTTAATTCAATTACATTGAATGAAGCAGGAGTTATCACATAAGTGGGTAAGGTTTGTACTTAAATATTTTGTGTAGACTGTGTAGGTCTATTATTTGGATTAGGAATGGGTTGTTCATGAATAGGGGTAGGCTGAGGAGGGTTTGGGATAGGTGAAGCTTGCATTTGTTGTTGCATATTTGGGTTCATAGGAAATTCAAGTTTTTTTTGCAGCTGTGGAGGTGGAGGAAGAGCAGGGGGATTAAATCCTGGTAGAAACTGAGAGATATTGGAAGGGTATTGTGAGTAGGTGGGAAAGGTTTTTCGCTGAAAGGAAACATTCCCATATGCAGGCCCCATCCATCCTTGTTGCCAAGGCTGGATTTGTGGTTGTTGAGATGGCCATTGAGGGTAATACATTGGAGGTGCCCATTGATGTTGTGAATATTGTGTGGTAGGATCTACAAACATATTAGGATTTTGCTATATCCATGCCCTCTTAAGGGGATATGATGTTTCCTAAGGTTCTCCACCTCCCTTGAAAATGGATTTTATTCCAGGTAAAGAAGGGAATTAATTGGTAGGGTTATATTCTGTACAGAGGCCACATATTTCGATAACATTAATAGGGCATTCCTTTTTAGGGTGCCTTTTCCTACACCGAGGATAGAAAATTGCCAAAGTAGCATTTTCTTCTTGTTGTTTTCTCTTGATTTTAATGGTATCAAGTTGGGAGATGATGGTGTTGAGGATATCTATTTTGAAGTTTTCTAGTAGATTCCCAAATTATATCCGAGTAACACCTCCTGATGTGGGTTTAGTAATTCTGTTTATAGGATCCCTTACATGTTTTCCCGTTTTGGCTTGGCTGCGGGAGTACCTTTTACAATACTTTGCAATGTCTGCAAACGGTTTTTGGTACACGTCTCCAGAAATCATGAGGTTTAGTACTTCAATGCAGTCATCCCTTCCACCTTTTAGGAATATGGTCCTAACTATGGTTGTGTCTAAGGCAAATTTTTTTGTCTTTTGGTAGTTGTATAGGAACCTTTCTAAGTAATCTTCCAACTTTCTTCCTCAGACTGTTGCATATTAAATATGTCATTTCTAGCATCCCTAGGTCTGCATTAATCTTGATATTTCTGGAGGAAAGTCTCTTTCATTCCATCCCAAGATAATATAGTGTGTTATCCTAGGCTCATAAACCACCTTAATGCTGAGTCTTTTATTGTGGCTGGAAAGAGTTTTAGTTTTTGTGCATTATCAGTGTAATTATAACTCCTACATAGTATATCAAATTCAGAAAAAAAATGAATTAGGATCTTCTATTGACACACCATGTAAATGAGGTAGTGATGATAGTGGAATATTCTTCATATAAATGTCTCTAGCGATGTCTAATATTGGGAATCCAAATGTCTCTATTTTGTTGTTTTCATTTCCCTCTTCATCTTCCATATCTCCAAATAGAACATTGTAGGGTGATGGTGATGTCTCCCCACTAAGTGATGGTTCCACCATTGTGTTGTTTGGTATATCCAACTATTCCAATACCTTGTTTGTTGCCCCAATGGTATATGCAACTTCTTTTATAACTACCTCTGTCTCTTTTCCAGCTCGTCCTTCTGATGGGATCGTCAGTTATTCCCTTCTTACTTATTGTATTATGTTTTCAATATGAGAAATGTCTTACAATTTGGTTCCTTTGGCTATTGTTTCAATTGCTTCCTTTGAACTTTCTCCTCTAAGAATGTTTCCTGCAAAAACTTTAGCTTAATTTATGTGTGTGTGTGTGGGGGGGGGAGGGGGGGGGAAGGGGTGTTTCTTGTTGTTTGTTTTTCTAATTTTTTTGAAATTTTGGAGGAAATAAATATACCTTTACTATCCCTATGTCTACTCATAAAAATACAGAACTCTAATACTAATGAAACACAAAATTTTAACTACCAAAGGTAAGAGGACAACCTAAATTTGGAGCAACCCCACCAAAGTGGATGTGAAATTTCCTACCTCTCGTCTTACCGTATTATCTCCGCCCTCAGGTTGTCCTTAAATCCAATCCAAACTCATCAAACCAATCAAACTCAAAATTCTACCTATTACCATTTACAACTCCCCGACAACGGCGCCAAAACGTTGGTGTATATATATGCTTAGTATATTTCACTAATTTATATGTCAATCCAAGATTCATAATCAAAAGAGTTGTTACACCATATGTGTCGAAAATAGGTAACCTATCTATGTCTATTGTATCTAGATCAATCACGAAATAATCAATAACACAACACTTTGTTTTTCGAATATTTGAATACTTCACACAACTTCAAACTCAGAAGATAAATCTTATAGTAAAACTCTCAAACAAACACTCAATTGAAAGGTTATTTCTTAGATAACAACTTTGTTCATTATAGGATCATGAAATGAAGAGATGAACTGAGATCTTGCTTCTTGTAGCAATCAAAATAGTATTTAACTATTCACTTTATTCTTAGAAATAAACCAATCATAACCCAATCAATTCCAATCAAACCTTCTTCAATACAGGAGACAATCAATATGATTGAAAGACTTCATTACATAGAGAATGAAGGTGAGATATGAAGTCTTATTGTTCATGTACCTACTGAGAACAACACAATCATAAATTCAAAAAAATAAAAATCACTTATTTAGCAATCCCAAACATCTATCCAATTTTTTTTAACTAAACATCAATCTGCAAAAATGAAAACAAAATTATCTACTATTCTCAATGTATAATTGTTCATTCACACTAATAAAAAATCAAACCTATTTAGAAATATGTATGGTACTTTTAGAAAGTTCATATACTTAGAATCATTTGCAACACACAACTATTATATTTTCACACTCACACAATTAACTTACAATACACAAAGACATATACACGGAGGCTTACCTTGGTTAGGGCGGTGTGACCTTGTCGAACCAACAAGGTACCTCTAAAGAAATTACAGACTAGAACTCTTTACTCATACCAATGAATTGCACAAAATAGCATTTATATTCCTTCAATTGATCAAGTGATTCAATAATTCAACATTTCATTTCCCAGCATAACAATGTATATCATTTTCTCCTTACTTATCTAGCATCTACACAACATCCCTTTTAAAGAAGGTTAGCCGTTATAATCAAGGTCTGAGGATAATTATCAACTATTTACAAAATATTACAATTGGTGAATCACATCATATCTCAAGGAATGGACTTCATCCTCATGAAAATAAGTGCATGAGTGATGAATTCTATCGTGATCTCCAAACGATCAAGGATACTTCTATCCAACCAATTTCTTGAAACCTCCACCAGCATACTCGTTCAAAACGTTAATCCTGTAGACAGGGGTTTAGTACCGGACTAGAACAATAATATATATGGGTACCGGATCAGCGCAATGGTGGCACCGGAATAGGCGTAGAGATGGTACCAGAATAGGCGCAGAGCTGGTACCAGAATAGGCACGGAGTTGGTACCAGAATAGGCATAGAGCTAGTATTGGATCAACACAGAGTACTGAATCAAGCAGAGTACCAAATCAAGTGGAGTACCAGATCAAGTGGAGTACCGTATCAGGAGGAGTATCGGATCAAGTAGAGTGTTAGAATATATCAGTTGGTTGTTGCAGTACCGGACCAATGGTAGTACTGGATGAAGTGATTCCTTGTCATGAAGCTGCTTAATAATAGTCAAAGTAATTAGGAGCATAATAATCAACCATTTAATTTCAATTTAATCAAGAAATAAAACAAATCATGCTTTAACATAGGTTACCTCTTTACGCATATGGATAAGGTCACAAGGTAGGTTTGTGGAGATAATAGATAACATATTCACATGTTAGAGGTAAAATTGACTCAGATAGAGGATAATATAGGGTGATAAAGGTGTCAAAATGGAGACTCAACACCAGTGAAAGGTGCTCTATTCAGTCAATCTCTGATTCCATGTTAAGATTAATGTTGTTATTAGGTTATTTATATTTCTCAATGCATTTCCAAAACAACCGCATAAATAGGATCACTGAAAGAAACACAATCACAAGGTACACATCATTTTATCCTAGGAAACCTTCATGGAGGAGAGAACCCAACAAAAACATTCTCAATAATAGATTGCCAATACAATTCCAAGACTAAGACCAAAACTCCAAGAATAAATGAGGACTGATCATACACCTCTCTTCTCCTTCCTCCTGCAACTATAACTTTCTTCAAAAGATGTGCACTAGATGAGTGAGTGAGTGAATGAACAAGTGAGGCGCCATCCTCACTTATAAATACTTGTTGAGGAGGCCCTAGGGTTATGCCTCTTCACTTAGTAGGGCTGACTTCTTCCAAGAGTGGTTAAAACCACTTTATAAACCCTAGGGGATGACTTTACAAATGCCATTATATAAATATGGTTTGACCAATCCACAAAGGGGGATTTGGTCTTATACAAGTCTCGACATGATCAATCCACAAAAGGGGATTTGATCTATAATATAATAACTCAAATATAATTAGAATATTCTTAGAAGTTACAATAATTCAACAGATATGGAAGGGATGTAATCCCATAAGGAATACTGATATCTATTGCTGCAAAAGACAAACAATTATGAGAAAAAAGACTTATGTTTGGGAAATTTTGTTTTACAGTGTAAAACAGATTTGAAATTTTATAATTATATGATGATGTCTCATACTAATTGTATGCATGTAATGTAGATGGGATGATTTCCATAGGTTATATATTGCTAGTGGAAGTCTAGTAGCAAGCTGGCATTTGTCTGTGTGAGAACACCTTGGAAAATGATGGATCACTTGAGGAATTGTATAATAGTGAAAGGGATTCCTAAGCCTAGAGGGTGAGTTGCATTGTCGAAGAACCAAGTTGTCAGGAATGAAGAGTGAACTCTAATATGAGTTTCAATGTCGAAGAACCAGGTTGTAAGGACTGAAGAGTGAACTCTACTGTGATTTGCACTGTTGAAGAACCAGGTTGTAAGGCCTGAAGAGTGAACTCTAGTGTGAGTTACACTTTCGAAGAACCAGGTTGTCAAGATTGAAGAGTGAACTCTAGTGTGAGTTGCACTGTTGAAGAACCAGGTTGTTAGGCCTGAAGAGTGCACTCTTGTGTGAGTCGCACTACAACAACAAGGTTGTTGCTAGTTATTTTACTAATATTGTTCCTAGTAGTGAGTCCATTGAGTTCCCAGTAGTGAGATTCCTAGTTACCTATTCTAGATAGACCTTGATAAATGAATGGTGCATCCCAACGGACTGAGGATAGTGAAGTGGGAATGTTCCTTGGGTCAACCTTGATAAATGAATGGGAATCCATTCCTTGGGTTGGGTAGGTCAATGGGAAGAGAGCTGATGGAAATCAAGATATTTGTAGGAGAATGCCAATGGCTTATGTATATGTTTCAGGACAAGGTTCCTTTGTATTTGTGAATTTGGGGGTTGGATGTGCCTATATATCTATGGTAGTGGGGCTAGAGTGTCTATGTAACTTTTTTAGGTTGGAATCCTTGTGTGATTTTGGGCCAGAGAGCCTATATGTTGATTATTGGCTGGGGAGCCATAATTGTAAAATGAAATTA
>ML781593.1:1156666-1195968 GCA_009831015.1 Picea engelmannii | reverse complement strand
GCTAAATATACCACATGTTTTAAGGAAAATTTGAACTTTGGTTAGTGAAATATCATCACCTTTCTTGGCTTTTATATGGATAAACTAGAACATTAGATAAACACAAAAGGTGAGTGGAAGTGTTAAATGGGTTATTTACATGCAAAATTCAAAGCATCATTTGTAGAATTGTCAGAAGCAACATCTAAGTTTTGACACGAGGATAATGTGTGTGCATTTTCACAGTGGAGGTAGTGTATAATTGGAGAAAAGTTCTATAATAGTTTTGTGGGCTTCCATGAGGATGACGTGTGTGTATTTTCATGGTGGAGGTAGTGTACGATTGGAGAAAAGTTTAATAGTAGTTTTGTCGGCCTCCACTTTCATGTTTTCAATTGCAAAATTATTCGATCATAGTTAACAATTAGAAAAATCCTTTGGGGGAAATAGTAGTTTGGTTGAAAGGATCCCGTGGCTAAAATTTCAGGTCTCAAGGCACACTATAACTCCATAAATCAAAGGTTGGATTTTTTTCACAATGCTCATTGATTCTCCATGATAGGTGAAATCCTTGATTCTCCATGCTAGGGAAATCCTACCATTCATTGCCCTTCTAAAATCAAAGCATCATCTATTTTCCTTTGTGTTATGGACCTTGCACCTTCCCAATCAAATCTACACATGTTGTTGATCACTTTTCCATCTAAGAGATTTTGTTTTTGTGGAGGATGAAGGTGGTCCTTGGGAGAGGTGCTAGATAGTGCACACCAATGCCCCAAAGAAGAAAACGAGGGTTCCCATCAAGATCACCCTTAGAAGATTGATGCATATCTGCATTGTCCCCTCCAATATAACATGGATTATAATTGAGATCTTGCTTTACATAGATAATGTGACACTCATGGCCAGAGCAACACACATCGCGTAAGCACATCTTAGAATTTGAGAGACCTTTTACATAGAGGTTGGGGTGTGCATGAACATGGGTAAAACCAATGTAATAAGGTTCTTGCTCAAACAAAAGAAAATCCCAGTTCCAAATTAACTTCAATTGAGAACCGCTAGATCTAACTCAAGACTACAAATATTTGGAGTTAGATTTCAATGAAAATTTGAGTTGGGGTACATGCACAAGGGAAAGACTCCATAGGTAGTGTAAAACTCTCTTTCTACTCCAAAATAAATGTAGGTTAGTGGACATGTGGGATTGGAAGATGTGGCATTCCCTCTTCCAAACCCTCATGAAAATAGTGCTCTTGTATTGCTATGAAGTTTGGAGCTTGAGTGTATCTAAAAGTAGGTTGAAGTAGTAGGAACAAGTACAAAAACATTTACCAATGAACAACGTAAGAGTGAAAAACAACATCCAATATGAGATACTCCTCGCGGAATCGAGATTGTACTTGATAGTTGGAGGCTCTTAGAACATTGATTTTATTCAGGCAAATAATGATAGCCATGAACAACAAGAGGTTTCCAACCAAAATTGCCAAGGGGAATTGAGCAAACAGAGGAAATCATGACACTTACAATGTGGAATTTGGCTTAAGGATTGAAGCATATAAGAGAACAATGACTTGGCAGATAAAACACACTCGAAAACCATAATCAAGAATGCTACAAGAAGGAAAAATAAATGAAACATGCTAAGAATAAACAAAAATACAGAGTTAAACAAACATGGAGAAATCAAAATTCAAGTCTATTTAAAACTAAACATAACATGGCATAAAAAAACATTGATGGTTCAACGAAGAACTAGCTCCCACATGTTACAATGTAAAATAGGGAGATGAGAGCAACCCAAAGAATCATGGGAGGAGAGGTTGTGTAGGATATGAAATGAAATGAAAGTATTTTTAACGTCCACGAGGCTAAAAATAGCCTATGGGACAGCTAAAAATAGCCTATGTGGGAACAATGAAGTTGAAACACAACAACACTTTCTTCTTTGTTGCATTGTATGCTCTTCCAAGAAAACCTCAGACATAGTAGAGACCAATGCAATGCGACTAGTGACATGGTTTAACAACCTCTCATGGATCCGTTAACTTTGACGGTTGTATCGAAAAGTAACAAGAGACCTTTTCGTTAACGAAAAATGTAAACCAACCATTGATATCAAAACAAAAAGTCTCGGGTTCGAGTCCACTCAAGTGCCAAGGAGAAAATAAGACTTGGTGGTCAACACCTCCTTCAGAACATGGCCAACAATTTTCAACACTATACATTTTTTATTTTATTTTTAACTCTGTTAACTACTTGCTTTTTCTATAAACCCCAGCATTGTAATAAAAATCTATCTATCTGTACCATCCAGTCAAGGAATGCAGTTAATTTTCAGAGCATCTTGACTTGCCACATGGACATTTAAATCGTATGCATGAGACATTCAAAAAAATATCCCATCCTATCCTCCGGAGATCCGTTTTTTAAAAACGAATTTCGTCATTTGCCCCTTCACATAATTATTTCAGCGCGTTATTTTTTTATTTATATAATTAACGGGTGGCCGACGAGATCGGGAAACGGCGAGTCTTACTCTCTCTATCGGTCTCAAAGGCGGTTTTGGACGGATCCCTGGAATCGCCACCGGCGGTATTTGATACGAGTGGTTTTGTGATTCTCCGGTATTATTGGTTTCCGCTTATTATGCTGAATATGCAGTATATGTTTCCCTTCCAAGAAGGTTATCGCAGGAAGAGCTCTTAAGGTATATGTCCTAGTTTTTGGGGTTAGCCCTGCTCCTCGCACGGACATTGTGAATACCCAAGATCTTCGATTTCATTTTGGGCCAAAAACTAATGGATTCTGCAATGTTTAGGGTTCTGTAATCCCTGAATCCCCCTGAAAGCCCTGATTATTTTTTGTGTTTTGTTCTGCAGATAGTTCAGGAAAGCTTTGAGTTTGAAGATCGGTGTCTGCAATGGCATCTGCGACGGCAATGGCTTCGCTCCGTATTCCCTGCGTGAGGCAAAATTTCGGCGGTTCTTCAAACCCGAAGCCTGATTCCGCACGGCTTTCGATGGCCTTCATTGCGCCGACGAGAGTGGGGGTTTCTTATTCTTCGCCGAAGTTGGGGTTTCTAAGGAGATCGGAGTTCGAAACCCGGCCGGTCCTGTTGCATGCCGTGGTTCCTCAGTCGGAGTTTTTTGCTGGAAAATCACCGATCGGATTAAATGGATCGACTTTGCCGTTGAGGCGCCGGCCGATTGAACCCTCGACTGTTTGCTCTGCGGGAACCGCCGATGCTGAAGGAGACGAAGTCTTCATCTCTTCGGGGTTAGCATCCATTAATTTATTTTATGGTTTATTTCTGTTTCATTTTAGGTTTTTGAATTATAAATTGGGTGAATGGTAAAATTAAATATAAAGCATCGATGTGTCCAGGTTAGATAAGCCGTCGCAGAGTTTTGCGGACAAATATCCTTGGTTGATAACCGGTTTTTTCTTTTTCATGTGGTAAGTGTAAATCATACAATACTACTCTCCAATCTCAATTTGATTTATTAATACTGATGTTGTATGTCTTTTTCTATCCAATAAAATCTTGAAGGTGTGTTTTGACTATGGCTAGACACGCTGAGTTCCCTTATAAACATTATGGTGAACTTTGTTTCTTTTTCTTTAACTTTCGATTTTATTTCCCTCTTTATAGACTGCATATACGTGCAAAGAAAACATAAAAAATATAATTTAAAAACTCGTGTGTCGTCCAAGTACTCCCGAGTCAAACTCTGTTCGGTAAGTCACCAACTCACCATCCTAAAAAATAAATGCTAAAAAGGAAAAGAAAACTCCTCATCTGGAACGATTTCTACTGCCGGGTCCTTGTCCAAGTCCTACACTTCGGCCTCACCTAGTCGTTTGCAAAGCTGATATAAAATTCAAAATACCTTTGGAGAATTTGGAACGATACATCTCTTAACATGTGATGTGTAAAAATACATACACATAAAATATATGTCTATGTAATGTACTAGCAGAGAGATCCGTCTTAACTCCAAAGGTATTAAGTGCCAAAAGGGATATTCTTGATGTTTTTAGACCCCAAATACTATTTAGTAACCATTTAGGGGTTTGTATTTTTGAGTTTTTTGGTCTGTCTTGAACCATTATAGATCCAAGGTTAAGTTGGATCTATGCTACTTTATTCATTAGTGTTGCAAAACTCGGCATCTACAAGAATTCAGCTGGGAAATGTCTCGGATTTATAGCAATTTATCTGGCCCCTTTTCCTTAATTAAAATAATTATAATTAATTCTTTCATTACAGCATTGATCTGCATGTTGCTTCTTTCATTATCTGTAATTTATCTGGCCCCTTTTCCTTAATTAAAATAATTATAATTAATTCTTTCATTACAGCATTGATCTGCATGTTGCTTCTTTCATTATCTGTATTGATGACGAATTTTGAATGTGATCAAAAGAAACCTAGAATCAAAGAGAAACCTGGATTTAAAGAGGACAGAATAGTTTATGGCTGGAAGAAAGTGCATTTGTGAATTGCTTATTGATGATCATACATAATAGCCATGGCTGAAAAATTAGAAATAGTGATAATGCTGAAAAATTAGAAACAGTGATAATGCTGAAGGCAGCTAGAAACCAATTTTTTTTTTTTTCACTTTGCTGTTAATCTACACTAAAAGAAACCAAAAAACAAAAAGAAGAAAACCAAGTGCAATGTTGGATGCCCAACTAGAAACCAAAAATGTGTTTTTCTCTCTCAGCTGTTTATCCACAACAAAAGAAACTGAAAAACTAAAAGAATCAAAGAGAAATTAACTCATTCGTTACTTCATTGATCTGCATTATGCTATTCTTTCTTTACCTATATTGATGATGAATTATTAATGTGATCAAAAGAAACCTAGAGTCAAAGAGAAACCTGGATTCAAAGAGGATAGAATAGTTAATGGGTGGAAGAAAGTGTGTTTGTAAATAGTTTATTGATGCTCATACATAATAGCCATGGATGAAAACTTAGAAACAATGACCTCACCCTCTGAGATCTAGACGTCAACTTCCATCCCCATCGTTGCATGTCATTGATCACGTCGACCCTTACTAGAGAAATTGAACTTGAATTGAACTTGGGTTGGTGTTAGGACAATGTGGTATTTGAATTTGCTGGGATACCCCTTGGGGTTTGCGTGCATGCACACACACATACAAGTCCAAGGTGTTAGCTTAATCAGTGGTTTTAGTTAGTTTTGTCCCAATAGGTACTCGGTTCAAACCCCATTCTGTGAGGCACACTAGTTTATGCATATAGGTTTACTAGGGATGCCATCCACGAATGTGGAGAAGCATTCCTTGGGTTTCCTTGCAAGGTTTTCCTTGGAAACACAGACACGCTAGACAGGTGGGGAAGAGAACAGCCAGAATGCAACACTGGTGGATGGCTTAACACTCTGTCAACCTCAAAGTGAACCAATGCCCCCGTTGGACCTGCTAGTTAATGTCAAGATAGAATTTATCGAGTTATCATCTGTTTCACACAAGATTCCTTGAAGAAGTTTTTTCAAATTAAGTCGAACTAAATTTAACCCACTCTTTGTTTTTTTTAAATTCTTATTATAATCTCACAATCCGCTTTAATGATTTTAAAGTTGGTTCGTCTATTTTAATCAATTTTAATATAGGATCTGTTTAAAACAGTCCTAACAATGCAAATGCCCTGGTAGTCAATGGCATTAGATGTTTGGCATGAAATTATTAATTCAGAATTGCAATTTTGTAAAATGTCATTATTTGATATTATATCCTCTTGTCACGACTTATGCTCTACTTCAAGTGACTATCATGTTACTTTTTGGAGATGATGTTTCAATTGAAAGTTGAACACTATGTGCTTACTTGATCTCATACGATTTGTGCTTTTGCAGGTATCTGTTGAATGTTATTTTCAATATTTTGAACAAGAAGATTTATAACTACTTCCCTTATCCCTAGTAAGTTTTCTCTGCCTTTATTCGACTATTTGAAGAAAGTTCCATTCTGCATATTTCATATTTCACTCGGGTGAGTTATTTACAATATTTGTTAGATTTCAAGTGTATATTTTTGCCAAACGCAATTTCATAAGTCAAAACCTGGCCTGCTGATTCACATTGATATTTTGTGACATTATAAATCTTTTGATGAGAATGTTGTGATAGCAATGTATGCCTGGACTCCAAGGGGTCTGCATAAAGTTATTACAGAGAGCAGATTCTTAACTTGTATATTATTTGGAATCCATCTTTTGCAGTTTTGTGTCCGTCATACATCTAGTAGTTGGCGTGGCATATTGCCTTGTTTCTTGGAGCCTTGGTTTGCCAAAACGTGCAGTGAGTTACCGTATTTTGTTTTTTTGACATTCGAGCTCTTGTTTTATTTAACTGGTGGGCTTTTTTACATGTACTGGAAACACATGTATGTGGTTTTCGGCAATATATTACTATTGACGTTATGTTCCGTTGATGCGTCACTAGCCAATTGACAAGGAGCTCTTGCTGTTGCTCACACCAGTAGCTATTTGTCATGCTTTGGGCCATGTGATGACAAATGTTTCTTTTGCAACTGTTGCAGTTTCTTTCACACACACTATTAAAGGTAAAGTTCCTCATCTGTACTGATCCCTGTATAGACAGATCTTGGAGTTTTCTAGGATTATCTGCATTCTACTGCGGCGTCCACGAACCATTTAGATCTATGTTGAACTAGATGGATCTGTAATGGTAGACAGTTGTAGCTTGACTTTCATTGCAGTAATGGAAGGCATCACTGATTATGTTATTGCCTTTATTGGCCTGTACTCATTTATAATTCTTATTATATTACACATTCATATAAACCTGATGTCCTCAAGCGAATTATCTACAACATCTATACTCTTGAACAGTTAAAATTTTCATGTCGTGACCAATAATTCATTTGTGTGATACTACACTTTCAGGGCAAGGCCGAATTTGTATGTAGCTAGTCATAACAATTAATATGCTACACTTTCAGAATGTTGGACACATTATTTTCATAAAGGCACATGTATGTCACTAAATGGAAATTTGTTGGTGACATCTATTTTCTGCCAAAAGTTTTCTTTTCTATTCTTTCTGTTCTAGTGTGTTATGCCCAGTAATCTTGTTACACAATGGTTGTTTTAAAATTTTTCTCCATATAGCATGTCATTGTAAATCTGCAGAGAATTTTTCTTTGTTTTATTTATGAGAATTTGCTGGATCCAAAATATGTTTTTCTTATTATCTTATGCCCATTACACTTGTGACTAATTGTTGGTATTTTTAGCTCTGGAGCCTTTCTTCAACGCTTCTGCCTCTCAGTTTGTTCTTGGACAACAGATCCCTTTCACTCTATGGTTATCTCTTGCCCCAGTTGTACTTGGTAAATATCAAATCTACACCCTGGCTATTCTGGTTTTGTGGTTGTGTAGGGAATTTTGTTATTGAACCTGAAGGCTTTTCTAGTGCATATGCAGTCCATAAATAACTTTCATATAGAATTGTGTCATAGACTTGTAATGCTTTCTGTTTTTAACACAGGTGTGTCCATGGCCTCATTGACTGAGCTATCTTTCAATTGGACTGGTTTCATCAGTGCAATGATTTCAAATATTGCTTTTACCTACAGAAGTATATACTCGAAGAAAGCTATGGTAGGGAATTTTTGGGTTTACTTCTGAGATATCTTTTGGCTAATTTAATTTATCTGTGAAATTTACTCACTTCTGAGATGTAAAGAACTCCTATTTCCCTTTCAGCTTCCTTTATTTTGTGTTAGATTCAGAACCATCTCATATTTTTGTTATTCTATCTACAGACTGGCATGGACAGCACAAATGTGTATGCTTACATTTCAATTATTGCGTTGTTCTTCTGCCTTCCCCCGGCAATTATTGTAAGTTTCATGGTCTTCACTTGCAGTCAATTGCATTGTTATGTCCAATCTTCAAAGTGATTGTGTATGGACTTTATGCATTTTTATGTGCTACAAAATCCTTCCAACTGTTGTGATTAGTGATGCACCAAATTCCATCATGTATGTCATAGAACTAATATAAAAGTACCATTTCTTGTGTCTGTAGATTGAAGGCCCTAAACTGATGCAGTCTGGTTTTGCGGATGCGATTGCTAAAGTTGGGCTGGTCAAATTCCTTTCTGACCTTTTCTGGGTTGGAATGTTCTATCACCTGTATAACCAGGTATTTCTCTAGTATTCATGGTCCTATTGAACAGGTAAAAAATGTTCTTTGCTAAAGACATAATGTTTACTGATAGTTTCATCCATCTTTCTTATGCTGTTTGCAGCTAGCCACCAATACCTTGGAGCGGGTTGCACCACTCACCCATGCTGTTGGCAATGTCTTGAAGCGGGTGTTTGTTATTGGTTTCTCAATTATTGTGTTTGGTATGTACTTTTGTCTTTAAAATTTCGTAGCACCCTTTTCTCAAGCATGAACAGGTTTTATGAGGCTTTCAGTGTCTCAGCTTTTCAGAAATACAAATTGGAATTATCTTAGAGACTATATCAGATCAAGGTTCTGGAACTTGGTACTAATGGTGGGAATTTTTCTCGGACTGCAGGTAATAGGATTTCAACTCAAACTGCTATTGGAACAAGCATTGCTATTGCTGGTGTTGCTATCTACTCTTTCATCAAGGCACAGTTGGAAGAAGAAAAAAGAGTAAGTGCTTCTTCTCCTGTGTCATGTTTTCTTATACTAAATTAGAATTCCCTGAAGGCTTGATACTAAAGTTTCAATCACATATTGTTCTATGAAACAGAAGGCAGTGCCTCCGAGTCCAAGAGCTTCGTAGGAGGCATATCTACTATTTAGTGAAGTGTCAAGTGGAGTTTGAAGTGGATGAGACGTTGAGACCTGGTCTCATTTACATTCAATTAGGTCATTTCTTGAAATGCCTTTGGAAGGAAAGCAGAACCCATAATTTTGTTCACTCATCTATTTCTTTTTTGTTTCACTCCTTTTTGCTGAGAAAATCAAACGAGAAATGTAAAATTTTTGTTCCAGAAGCATTTCTTCATTTCTCAAGACCAGTAATCCATTTGATTTGATATCTATTTCGATCAAAGGGATGTATTTTCTATTCCAATAACACGAGAAATGAAGGCTTAGATGGTAAATAGATGGCTTCATTTATTAATAACTGATATATAGTTTTATGCATTGGATCATTTGTCGACATTGTCTAGAGGCGATTGCCGAGTGTTTGAATAAGAAAAGTCCAGAATAAAATGTTTGAGATCATGTGGGGCCACTGTCAATGTGAGGTGTGTTCTCTATGAAGGTACAGTTTTTGGCATAAAATTTGGTGACATCCCATAAATATCAAAATGATATTAATATATATTGATTGCCTTCCCTTGCTGGACGTTTGTTCCTTTTCTGGTCATCTTAATGTTCAGCCCTATGCTATTGCTAATAGCCTTATTACTAAATGAAGTTTGTCATCCTCTAGTTCTGGAGTACTTTTTCAATCCACATCAGTACTGCATAAGCTTTTAATGTACATGCTGAAAAAACCATGTTTACATCAGTGCTTATAGTTGTGTTTCATCAGTTGTAAAATGTTGAAGACAATTTGAGTGTTATGTTAATTCTTTTTTCCTGAAAGCAATATAAAGTCTTCGAACTTGATTGCCCCAATCTTTCTATTTGTGATGCATCATGTTGCAGTCACTTCTTGACATTTTCATTTACACGTTAGTGTTTTAGGCATAGTTTGGCATTTGTTATTGCAAGTTTGACACAATGTCAGGGTCGTCTCTTTGAAAGTGATTTGTAAAATGAGATGCAATAATGTAATTTAGGGTTTCCAATCTTGTAAAGATAGTTTCGGGGACTAAGGACTTATCCTTGTTTCGGGTCAAGTCTCCTGTTTTTCAGAAGGTTGCAACTGATTTGGATCTGAAGAACTATGTCAGGGTGGTCTGTTTCAATGTGTTTTGGGAAAAAAGATGCGATAATGTATTTTAGGGATTCTAATTTTGTAAAGAAAGTTTCAGGGATGAAGGAGTTATCCTTGTTTCAGTTCAAGTCTCTGTTTTTCGAAAGGAAGCAACTCACGGATCGGAATAACTGTTTTGAACTCTTTGCCTTTATTGTAGCGTATGAGTTGAGATTGTTTCCTCGGTACTTCTTATATTTGTGTAATATAATATAGTTGCATTGCAAAAAGATGTTTGAAAAAAGATATCATGCATTGCAAAAAGAAGTTTGAAAAAAGATACATGCATTGATTGCAATTCTTTGATGTTTGTGATTACGGCGGCATCCTTGTAAGTTTTCCCATTATCTCTAGGTCTTTGACAAAGATGAAATAAAGTGGCCTCATAAAAGCATGAAGTTCAACTTACCACGAAGCATTTCTATACACTTCTATCTGAAATTACTATTTGTATTTCTTTGTAAGCACAGACAAATTTCAAAGATACCAGAGGATGCGAACATTTTTTTTATTTGAGAGATCATATGCAACGTGATTAGATTACCAAAAGTAAAAACTAGCTAAAGGCCAACCGACTGCTAGAAACCATTCTTTAAGATCATTTTAGCCCTTATTAAAATGAGCATTTGTGGACTGCCAGACTTGCAACTCCATCCAAAGAGTTTGTGGATGCTGCCAATTTGTGGAGCATGGCAACATTTACTAACCACACTTATGCACCACACATATTATTTGCTCTTGTTATTTTATGTCTATATCAAATTTAGTTGTATATAATCCATGGCTTTCAACTAAAGCCTTCTCCCACATAGACTCCATCCAAAGAGTTTGTGGATGCTGCTAATTTGTGGAGCAACAAAATGTGGCAACATTTCAACTAAAGCCTTCCCCCACATAGAACTCCATCCAAAGAGTTTGTGGATGCTGCTAATTTGTGGAGCAACAAAATGTGGCAACATTCAGTAACCACACTTATGCACCACACATATTTATTTGCTCTTGTTGTTTTAGATGTCTATATCAAATTTAGTTGTACATAATCCATGGCTTTCAACTAAAGCCTGCTCCCAGCCTTGAGAGACGCATCCCTGTCTTTTGCAACATGGTTCAATCTCTGATCGGGTGTTCTGCAAATTGTTGCACTTTCCCTGGTCTTGCATTGGTTATCTTTGTGCATTCTTCGGCCCATAGTGAGTCTTGTTCAATATGCGTCTTGAACACATCACTCATGTTGAAAAATTCATTGGGGGTGCTGAACTTGGGGAGACTGACATCCTTCATTACTTTATTAATTTTACCCTAGTGTTTCTGGAACTTGGCCCATTTCTCTTGGATTTCTCGATGTGGGTCCTGGGACATCTTAGCCCAATACTCGACAGATCTCTTCATGCAGTTGATACTACTTTTTCCTACAATCCAAATTCCATGTCTTTCTTTTTCTCTACCTTGTTGGACTGCCTCAATATATTCGAGTCTCTCTACCTCTTTCTGTGACTTTTCATGCCATCAATCCATCTCCTTGCACATCGCGAGTGCCATGAGAGTGTTCTCTTGGAACTCGACTATGTTCATTGTTAACACGTTCCTTTCCTTACTGAACTCGTTTTAAACTCCATTGGACTCACATTTCATGTACATAGCGGTTTGTGTAGTGCCCCTGTAGTACTCGGCCAGATGGCGCAAGTGCTCGAGATCCTTTAGGGTGGTGGATAATTCCTTTTCATCCCTTCTGGATCTATCCTGGACGACATCAGAGAGGGATTTTCCCATGCCGATCAGTTCAGACATGCGAGTGTCTACTGTGTTGATTAATTTTTCCTCTGTGGTAACTAAGATGGAGTGATCCAAGCTGATCCTTCTCTTGTTTGCAGTCCTTTGAACGATGGCCTTTCTCTTTTGATCATGTGAGATCGCATAGTTGGCCGCTATCTCGTCTATCGGCTTTGGTATCTACTGATCGTCCCATGTGAGGTTGTTTTCCAGGCTCCCAACGGTGTATATTTGTTCAAGAGTGGGCTCTTGAACTTCCTTGCTTTACCTTGTAGATCTGACCTCTACTTGTCGCTCGTTAGGGATTCAAATATTGGGTAGAATAGAGGCGTCAGGTATAGACTCGTTACTTACTTTCTCTTCGGCCGTAGGATTGCCAATATCTTTTTGTGGAGGTTCATCACTCGAACATGCTTCTGTTTCCCATTTGGTGGACTCTCTTGTGTCGAGGTCACCTTCGGCCCCTGTTTCCTTTTGTGAGACCTCCTTGTCTTGAACATTTGGCTTAGAGGAAGAGGTTTTCTCGGGACCTACTTCCTCTTGGATGCGCACCGGGGAGCCGCGAGCGGGCTCCAAAATCTTGTCATCGTTGTATATATGTATAAGTGTTCTCAAGGGATTGGGTGCTTGTGTTTCTATCAACACCTGACCTGTCTCTGGTTGATTTGTCCCTCCTTCCAAGGGATTGATCAACGATGTTGTGGATTCAGGGTTTCCTAACCCATTGGTATTATTGGGAAATATGGAACCAGGATCGCTTGACTATGTCGAGATGCTTTGGATTGTAGTTGAAATCACAGGTGTTATGATAAGGTATGGGTCATCCTGCATTTGCTTCATTAGTAGTTGGGTTTGATGATATAAAAGCGCACCCCTCTCTTGTGCAACTTGATCTTCAGGGAGATCCCTGATTTGTATCGTGGATTCATGATAAACCGTCCCCGCCTCGATGCCCTCCCAGGGATCGTCTATTTCCTTGCTGGATTCAAGTGCTATAGTTCCTTCCCGTGACTTGATAATTTCTTGAGATGCCTGCTCCAAAGATGTCTCTTGTTCTTCCAAACTCGTAGCTTTGAATCTGGTCGTTCGAGGATCAACCCTTCTTGATGCCACTTCATCCCAATCTTGAGTGTTTTCGGTGCATAGGGCCAACATGATGATACCTGTGATACATGTTGCAAGACCAGTCCCTTGGGGTCATGCTTGCAAAATCAACCATTTTGGAATCAAAATTCTAATTGACCTAGCCTGAGTTTCTTAGCATGCACGGTGTCTTTGACCATGCAGAAGCCAATATGAAACCCATACGGTATGAAGGCCCACTTCTTGTATTTCACTAAAGTTGCATTATATCCTTGCAGGATGGTCTGATAACAGGTCTCCCCTAACACTAGTCGGTCGGGAACATAAATGGGTAATAAGTGGGGTGCCCTTGTGGCACCAAAAACCCTGATGTAAGTTTCTTTCTCATCTAAATACCAGTGACCAACTTTGGCTATAACCTTCTTTGCCTCATCTGATAGCCTAGGGAATTCTTTCCTGAATAACAAGAAATAGATGTGTGCAATAAACTGATTGTAGATAACAACATAGGAGTTTTTGTACCTGTTTTCCCATAAGATGCTAAAATATACATGGACCAGGAGCTTCAAAGAGTACAAATTCAGGTTCATCCCAGAGAAATCCTTCCTGGCGTAGACGATGTCTAACAAATACGAAGCCATGTAGAAGGTGGGAGTATCTCCTTCCTTTCACACATGAGCTTTACATATGCAGGTGCTCAGCTGTTTGGAGATGATGGCACCCCAATTGAAGCCCGTGCCTGAAATGACAATTTTAAAAGCTAGAGGCATCCGAGCCTCTGAGAATCGAGAGAAATATTTCTCCCCATGCAACCTGCAAAGTAAAGCCATGAGATATATGTATGGTTCTCTAAGATTGACCGTCGGGTACCATCGACAGTCTAGTTCGAGAATTTTTTGTCTTCTCTCCACCATGATGCCATGATTTTGCTAGTATCGTGAGATGCATAGAAGCTCAAAATGAAATTAGTGCTCAACTTTAGCTTGGAATCCTTGAGCTTGTAGTAACTCTGAACCTCTGATGGCAGGAAGACCATGATGCATTCATTTTTATCATCGTTAATCAAACATTTTTATGCATTAGTGTGGTCAATAAGCCACTTTAGGAGCTCAATGCAAGGAAATACTGGAGACCGGTTTGCCACCATGTGCAGAGAATCCTTGCAAATATTTGGGAGGACCTCGTCATCGAGCTTTCTTGTATCAGGGTCATTGTGCGGGGTGTATTTGAGGGGTTCTTCTTTCTTGATCTTCTTGAACACTTCTTCCTAGCGAGGAAAAGCTGTCTTCACTTTGATACTTGCCTATGTGTCTCCGAAAGCTGGGGCCTGGACAAAGGGCTCCTTGGTGATCATCTTAATGAAGAAAATCGGCTTGGAAGCAAACTCTAATTGTCTTTCAACTGCTAGGGAGGAGCTTTGTCCTACTTCTAATTCTTGCAGTTTTGGGGCTCTCGATTATTTCTTGGTGGAGGGATTATTCGGAGGCATTGTCCCTTGCAATTAAAAAAAAATTCCCTTTAAACACGTATACAGAGTAGCGTTGGGTGAGGATATATAAAATGGAATGTAAGAACACCATTCGCGGATACGTACCTGTAATGCTTACTAAGATAATTGTTTAATACTCATTGAACTTTGGATGTTTCCTCCGACCTACTAGCTTCACTCTTCTATTTGTTCTGAATTTCTTGCTGTGCAGAATAGGATCATACACAATGACTCGAACAAGATATAACTGGAGAGGTGCTACCGGTCATATCAATTAGTTAATACGAGTAATGAATGTAGATTCAAAATAAACTACTATTGGATTTCTACAGATAAATCTTAACTGGTCGACGACGGAGGGACAGAGGAAGATGCATTGTATCGACGGGTTTAACAATTCCCTTTTGATCCACGCAAAAATTAGTAACTAATGTGCGACCCATGAATTAAATACTAGATTTGAATGTGGCATACCTGACAGATTTAGGGGTTTAAACATCTCGTCACGTCACATCACTCTGGCGTATAAATCAGGGATCAACTACTATCTGAGTGTATACTTATATTGATATCCTCTTGATAAAACTTCCGACGCCAATGATATCGGGGTTGGTGGTCGGGGAAAGTTTAGGTACACATATTTTCGACGGGTCCTCATCTTCATGAGCCTTCATCACTAAAAAACGTTTTGGGCGTTGGCGGTCTCATTCCTCTTTTTTGCACGACGCCTACTATTATATTTATCTGCCGAAGCCGAATGGATTGGTCTTCGACAGAATCCCTGCCGAGGCTTATTCACAGAAAAGAAAAGATTTCATCGGCCGATGCTGATAAAGGTCGGCAGTTGGCTACTTTGACTTCTCAAACGGTTTTCGCCACCTTTAACTTTTACCGATGCTGAACTTCTTAAGAGAGTCGGGGAAAATTTTGGGTAGTCGGTTCCTTGAGTGGTTGTTAAGTCCCTTTTAGAGTTAAGATGACTCTTTGTTGTATGTTCAAGTAATCTTTAATTAATTCAATTATGAAACATATAATATAAGTGAAGGTATCAATTTCATACTGATGTGAAAACAATCAATGCAAAAGATCGAGTGGTACCCAAAAAAGAAAATGGTCATATATTTTTTTAGGGTGTGTTGAGTGCTCAAAAAATGGCGATTCACTCGGTGAACGCAGAATATATGTTTCCACCTCATTTCCCTTGAGGTGTTACCAAACCACAAAGTAGATATCTCTGAAATTTCTTTTATTCATATTAACTGAGGCTATTATTATATATATATTTATGTATTTTATTATTTAAAGTATTTTTTTAGGGATTTTCCGTTCAATGGTAGAGAATCAGGTTCCCCCCTCAGATTCTACAGATAGTAAGTGCCTACCCCGATCTTCTCGACCACCTGGAAAGGTCCAAGCCACAGGTTCTAAAATTTAGAATGTTTTCCCTTTGGTTCATTCGCTCTGTCCCATTTCAGGACCAAGTCTCCTACTTCAAAATTCTTCTCTTTAGCTTTATGCTTATCGAACCATCTTTTCACTATCTGTTGGTGAGATAAGAATTTTGACTTAGCCTTTTCTCTCTCTTCTTCCAGCATGAGCAGAGTGTTGATTCTTTGTTGCATGGCCGACGATGGTTCCTCGTTGGAATCTTGGGCCAATTGAAGAGATGGAAGATAGAGCCCATTTGGGAGGATGACTTCTTGTCCATAGAGTAGAAAGTATGGGGAATTCCCTATAGCTTCTTTGGGTGTGACCCTATCGTCCCATAGGGCATTATGCAGTTGGTTATGCCAATTTCTTTGGTTATCTTTAATCGTCTTATTTAGTATCCTTACCAGGTTCTTATTAGTTGATTCCACCACACCATTTCCCCAAGGGTAGTAATTTGCAGAGTACTTGATTATGATTCCTTTGTCTAGTGAAAACTTTGTTAATAGGGTAGAAGAGAAGTAAGTTGCATTATCAAAGACCAGAACAAAGGGGACACCAAACCTTGTGATCAGATACTGTTCTATAAATTGGATTACTACCTTCTCATTCACATGAGTCAGAGGAATGGCCTCTACCCATTTTGTGAAATAGTCGGTGGCAATAAGAATGTACTTGTGGAGTTTTGCAGAGCTAGGCGTAATTTCTCTTATGATATCCAACCCCCACTGTTCAAAAGGCCTAGAAACAGTCATAGGTTGAAGTGGGACTGCTACCCTTTTCTCCTTTCCAGCACTTATTTGATAAGTCTTACAGTTCCTAGCATAGGTATGAGCGTCCTTGAACAAGGTGGGCCAGTAATAACATGCTCTCAGAATCTTATGAGTGGTGGTGTTTCCCACGAAATGTCCTCCAGCGGGGCCGTCATGGAGTTCCTTTAACACTTTGTCATCATCTTCTTGTTCGAGACATATCAATAGTACCCCATCATAGTTGTTCCGGAAGAGCATCGTATTTATAAGGCGATACTGTGCAAATTTTAATCTTAGGGATCTCCTTTCCCTAAGGTTGAGGTTCTCAAGAAAAGTCCCATGATGTAGAAGATAAGTTAAATCCTTGTACCAGGAGCCTTGTCCTGGGGAGATGTATGCTACTTCACCACACCATAGTGCTATTTCGTTTTCCCATCTAGAATCTTCAATTGATCGATCATGGGCTTCGACTGTGAGCTTGCACAAACCTTGTCCCTTTACCAGTTTGGTAGGTTTTATATTTAGATCAAACTCATGGACTACTGCCATCCAGTTCCCTTTTCTTTCTCCCATTTCTTGTTGGGTAAACATGGATCGGACCACAGGGTGTGGCACAATCACCTTAGTGTGATTCTTGAGGATGTAAGACCTGAAATTGTTTACTACCTTATAGACTGCGTAGGCATTCTTGTCTATGGCAGGGTAATTGAGCTCAACTGCTTGAAGATTTGTACTCATAAATGACACTAGGGCTTCATTTTTGTCATCGTCCTTCTGAGTCAAAACCACAACTAGCAATTGGTCGGAGGTGAAAGTATAAAGGGAAAAGTCTCTATTGAAATCAGGACTTCGCAACACCGGTGCCCGGGATATGAAAACTTTGATATTGTTGAAAGCGTCTTTTCGCTCATCATCCCACTTAAATTCAGCATCCTTGCAAATCATCTTTTGTAAGTTTTTGATGATTTCGGCAAAATCCAGAGTGAATTTCCTCACAAAATTGATTTGCCTGAAAAAGGACTGCATATATTTCTTGTTATGGGGTAGCGAGAGTTGATCTATGGCCTTAATCCTTTCTGGGTCTATGCAAATCCCTGCTTGAGATATAATATGACCTAACAACTTACCTTCCTTGACACTGAAGATAGTTTTCTTAGGGTGTAGTGATATACCATATTTTCTGCATCTCTCAAACATCTGAGTTAAGTTTTGGATGTGCTCTTCTCTATTCTTCGAATACACTGTTACGTCGTCTAAATACTCCACCACACACTTATTAATAAGTCCCCTAAAATCCATGTCCATGTCCCTTTGGAAGGTCGCTCCTGCGTTGATTAACCTGAAAGGCATGCGTTTATAAGCGAAGGTTCCCCATTTGGTTTTGGAGGTGGTTTTTAAATGGTCTTCCTTTGAAACCAACACTTGATTGTAGCCTGAGAAACCGTCTAGTAGAGAGAAAATCCTTGAGCCTGACATGGTCTGCAGGAGTTGTTCCATCGGAGGGACGGGGTAATTGTATTTTTCTGAAGCCTTGTTGAGGTTCCAAAAGTCTACTCATAGTCGGATATCTCCCGACTTTTTCCTCAATAGAACACTATTTTCTACCCAGGTGGAATGCCTAACGTGGAAAATTATTTTCGCATCTAGAAGCTTCCTTAATTCTTGATACATGAGAGGTTCTAGGGATGGGTGATACTTTCAGAGCTTTTGTTGAAAATGTTTCACCTCATGTTTCAATGGGATGGTGTGTTGAATAATGCAGGTATCATATGTTTTCAAATCCTTATAGGACCACACGAAAACATCCTGATATTGTCTAAATAATATAAGTTAGGCTCTCCTCTCTTCCTTAGATATAGTTTTACCAAGATTCACATGCTTTGGGTTCTCTGGGGTTCCAATATTCACAGTTTCATGGAGAGGACAAGAGCTACCAGTATTTGCATTTTTTGGGCCTTTGAATCGTTCCTTTAGATCAAATAGGTTCTCTAAACTAGCTATCCCCTTCGGGATTGTGTGAGCCTTTGATTTATCCATATGTTATTCTGGCTGAGGATCAGTTTCTGTTGAGTTCTCTTGGTACTCTTCATCGTCAATAGAGAGATATTTGAAATTGTCTCAGTTGGTTAAGAAGCTTATGATCTGTTCATCTCCCTCAAAGACTTTCCAATTAGAAATGTTATTAGGTACTGACGGTTTGTAGAGAATCTCTACAGTGAATCAGGAGGCTTCATAATCTTCTAAAGGCGACAGTCTAGAAGTAGCTGTGGCCAAGGAGTCGGAAAGAATATTCTTTGCTCTGGGAATTGCTGTGATATTGAAAGCCTCAAAGCATTCTATTAGCCTATGCACCTCGTGCTGGTAGTTCTGAAGATGAGGCGAATTGCAATGTATAGTATTCCTTACTTGCCTAAAAATAATTTCAGAGTCTCCGAAAACTTTCAATTCTTTGACATCCAGATCTATGGCTTTCTTTAACCCTTGTACTAGAGCTTCATATTCAACAATATTGTTGGTACATTCAAATTCTAGTCTACATGACAGGAAATGATTTTTACCTTTATGGTCGTGGAGGATGCACCCTATTCTTGACCCTTCTTGTGATTTGGATCCATCAAAATAGAGGGTCCAAATTTGTGAACGATAATCATTCCTTTCTCTACCATCATTAATGTTTTGTTTCCCGATCTTTTCTCCCGCACGTCCTAGCGCGGGGTTTTGACAAAAGATAAAATCTTCTGTCGGTATCAACGATTCCTCTTGAAAAGTCATCTCGGAGTTTTGGGTAAGTGAAACTTTGGACAGGAGAGGAGAAAAGTTCCCAAAGTGAGAATCGCAAGAATAATTGCCCAATATGGGGAAATCGATAGAGGTCGGTTCATTTGGGGTTTCTAGATCAGTGACCGTATACTTCATATATCTCTCCCTATCGATTCTGATCATGTTCTTGTATCCCTTTAGCGGTAGCCAAAGGTGCACCCAACCTGTGCTGAAATATCCGTTTAGCTTTTCAAACCAATCTCGGCTTAACAATAGCCCATATGCCTCAGGGATATCCACCACGATGATGTCAATCACCTGCACAAAATTAGGATGTTTGGCTATCCTGATCATCGCATCTTTGAGTTCTCCCATGACCTTGACTTGGGTTTTGTCCAGTTGTATGACATGCTTATCACTTTTGAGAGGGAAAACACCTAATTTATTACAGACGACCAAGGGCATGACATTAGAAGATGCCTTGGAATATACTAGACAATTGTGAAGGTTCCTATTGAAGAATTTGAACTTCAAGAGGAAAGGTGGGACAAAGGGATTTTCCCTCCTGTCTCCCGAACAGGTGTTCACAGTCGGTTTTCTCACTGGATTGGTGGAAGACATATTTCTTTCCAGGTCATTGTTTCCATCGGGTTTTCTACGGAGCTCAGAGCCTGCAACATAAATTATTTCTGCTGGGGAATATTACACATCTCCATAATAGATATATTGTCCCTTAACCTTTTCAAATATTCAACCACGTTATAACCTAGTTTGGGCAATTCTCGGGTATGAATTCTTATAGGTTTCTTGCCGACGGTGAAAGGCGTTTTCGGGTGATCGGGAGTTTCCTTACTCTTCAAGACTTGGGTGACGTCGATATCTTTCGACCCAGGCGGACCCTTACTACGCATCTGTATCACCACAACTTCCGCTGGTCGTTCACGAGACTCAGACAGATCATCCAAAGGCATGATCATGTCAGGATCCCATATCAGGAGGGTTGTGTCTCATGGTGGGTCAAATTCTTCCTGATCAACAATATTTATGGCCAAACTGGTTGAATGTTCAGTCAGGGAGATTTGTCGAGAAAACGATTGGCCATTAAATTCATGGCGTGGACCCATTGAGGTCATTCTCTTTCAGATTGGTTCTCCTGGTGATAAGTACAAAAAGAATTAGACGCAACATTCCCTAAGTCAATGTTTAAATTGGCTAGGGGAGTTTCAATTGCCTTGAAAGGCTGGTTTCTTTTAAAGAAAGGCTTGCAGGGATTTTGGCTTTGGTTTCCCTCCCCTGCGCTTCTCTTCATGTATATGATCTCATTTGATAATTTCTTAACCATGCGCTATAGATATTCTATATCTCCATTACCCTTGTCAGGATTTTGTTCGACCGGTTTCCCCGACAATATGGTTAAAAGGAGTCCTCTCCTAGAAGGGGGTTGGGTTTCTCTTTTGATCAAAGTGGTTTGGCCTTCTTTACATCCTTTCATATGGAATTCTATGATCTTGGCATCTTCAAAGTTTTCTACAAGATTTTTCTTAGCGGCCCTTTTTACGAACATAGAAATAGAGGACGAAAGCGTGTTGGCATAAACCTCGATTTGCAACTCTTGAGTTGGTTTCACTGCAGGTTGGAATTTGTTTAAGATGGTTGTGAATATTTGATTGAAATATTTGACCCTCTCTTCCGGGCTCATGGTGGTTGCGAACAACTCATCCATCATAGCTCTCATGGTATTGTCCTCCACAAATTTATCTAAAAATTCCTTCTGGAACTTCGTCCAGTTGGTTATGGATGCTACCAATAGATTAAAATACCATGTGGAAGATGAGTTCTCAAATGTGTAGGGAAAGAGCCTACAAACTACATCTTCATGTTGAAAATTCATAAGCCTTATCGCGAGTATGAACTTCTTGATATGATCTTTAGGTAAACCTAAGGTTTCGGGGTCGTATTTAGGGAGCAGCTTCTCCGGGTGCCGCGGAAGGTTATGTACTTTCCCAGGGACGACCATGGCGTATATGGCCAGCCAAGGCTGGTTTTTTTCTTGCAGGATTTCCCTTTCCTCCTCATGGTTGTTATTTCCTTCCATATCTTCCAAACTTGAGTCGAACTCCTCTTCTTCCAAAAAGTCGTTAGGTTCAGAGAGGTCACCGACTGACGTTTCAGGTATCAAATTAAGATGTTCTTGGATTTTGGTAACCACAAAATCTATTAGGTATTCTATAGAATGTACGAAAACTTCATCGGGGGTGCTGATCACAGGTCTACTTTGTTGTTTTCTTTGAGGGAGGGTGGGAGATAAGGACAACGCGTTGATTTTCCGGGTGTAGGCTCTAGTGATTTTTCATAATTGATTCACTTCCTTGCGAGGAAGGGCGTAAGGCATTTCAGGGTGAAACATTTCTTCGTCTAGCTGGGCTGAGTTATCCATTTTGGGAATGCTCAGTGTGTGTGGGTTGTCTTGTGAGGGACTAGCCATGCATGTGGGCCATTGCGAATCTTTAGGTTGTTTGAAATGCTAAGCGAAATATGTTTTCAGACATTCATTCTTAGGCCCTCCTTCTAGTGCCAATTCTGTTGATGGGGCTTAAATCCCCTGACTCAATAGTAGGAACCAAACCCGCCACTGAGGCCCAATTAGACTCTGCAACGTTTAAGATGGAATGGTTCTCCATATCTTTTGATCCGGCTAATTTATCGATGGGTTTTGTGTTTTCTTGTGAAGGCTCTTCCTTCAGTTAGGACTGTTCTTTTCTGTATCTTCTCTTGGGTGGGGCTGGTATGAGAGATGCAAGATAGTATAAACCAACTTGACTAGTAACATGATTG
The DNA here is from genome assembly GCA_009831015.1 of Picea engelmannii. Taxonomy (NCBI): domain Eukaryota; kingdom Viridiplantae; phylum Streptophyta; class Pinopsida; order Pinales; family Pinaceae; genus Picea; species Picea engelmannii. The sequence continues at coordinate 1,173,898 of ML781593.1, read as the reverse complement.
ATTTTTAACTACCGGGAAGAGGCTGATCTTGGGATAACCCGCTACTCAAACATGCATACAATGATTTTATGCCAAAGGGCCTAGTACTAATACATTAACCAAATGAAAATCCAATTACTGTCTGAGAAACTAACTATCATAAAGAAAGCACATATGTAATAAGATAATGGCAAGAAAAATAATTCATCTACCATAACCATGAATCACATAACAATACAATGATTTATCTCCATCACGAAAGCAAAGAACATTAAGACATTGCACCAGATAACTTTACAACATAATTAATCACTCTTAATCATTACTGCATCATTCATGAAACAAGATAGGAAGTAGTTCTTCTCCAAGTCCAATCACATTGCATATGATGGAAATAGTTTTTCTTTGGTCCAGAAGGACTTCTAAATTCATAGCAGTCTCAAAATAATTCTTTACAGCAAAAAAAAAGAGTTCTTACAACAACCATCGACCCTAACTAATTGATCGATTTCCTTATTTATAACATAAAATTCAACTGAAATTAACGACTAAGTACAGTTTGAGCCAAACAAAAATCGCCACGTGGCGTGATCATCCAACAGTTTCTTTAACAGTCCACTCGAGATATTTATTGAAAAGGATGAATTCTTTCGTATTCAGACCAACTGAATAACAAATCTTCACAGGTTTGAGCCCATGGGAATATGTGTTGTTCCATTGGGGCTGCATATGCTCCTCTGATATCTACTGCATGCGCTCAATACTTTACCAAATTGGCGTTCAACTGTTTCACCATGGTTCGAACTCTGATCGGGTGTTCCACGAATTGTTGCACTTGCCCTGGCCTTGAATCGGTTATCTTTGTGAATTCTTCGGCCCATAGAGAGTCTTGTTCGATATGCGTCTTGAACACATCGCTCAGGTTGAAAAATTCATCGGGGGTTCTGAAATCAGAAAGACCGACATCCTTCATTACTTTATTAATTTCACCCCATTGTTTCTGGTACTTGGCCCATTGCTCTTGGATTTCTTGTTGTGTATCCCGAGACATCTTAGCCCAGTACTCGACAGATCTCTTCATGCAGTCAAGACTACTTTTTCCTAGTATCCGAATGCCATGTCTTTCCTTTTTCGACATTGTTGGACAACCTCAATATATTCGAGTCTCTCTACCACTTGATGTGCCTTTTCATGCCATCGCTCCATCTCCTTGCATATCATGAGTGCCATGAGAGTGTCCTCTTGGAACTCGACTATGTTCTTGGTTAACAGGTGCCTTTCCTTCTTGAACTCATTGTAAACTCCGTTGAACTCACCTTTCAGGTACACAATAGTCTACATAGCTCTCTTATAGTACTCGACCAGATGGTGCAAGTGATCGAGCTCCTTTAGAGTGGAGGCTAATTCCTTTTCATCCCTCCTAGCTCTATCCTGGGTGGCATCAGAGAGGGATTTTCCCATGCTGATCAGTTCAGACGTGTGAGCGTCTGCTGTGTTGATTAAGTTTTCCTCTATGGTAACTAAGATGGAGTGATCCAAGGTGATCCTTCTCTTCTTTGTAGTCCTTTGAACGATGGCCTTTCTCTTTTGATCATATGCGATTAAATAGATGTCCTCTACCTTGTCTACTGGCTCTGATATCTGCTGATCACCCCATGTGAGGATGTTTCCCAGGCTCCCAGCGGTGTATATTTGTTCAAGAGTGGGCTCTCGAACTTCCTGACTTTTCCTTGTAGATCTGACCTCTACTTGTTGCTCGTCGGGGATTCGAATATTGGGTAGAATAGAGGTGTCGGGTATAGAATCATTACTTACTTTCTCGTCGGCTGTAGGACTTCCGATTTACTTTTGTGGAGGTTCGTCACTCGGACCTGCTTCTGTTTCCCATTCGTCGGATTCTCTTGTGTCAAGGTCACCTTCTGCTCCTGTTTCCTTTTGTGAGACCTCCTTGTCTTGAATCTCTGGCTCAAGGGAAGAAGTTTTATCGGGACCTTCTTCCTCTTGGATGCGCACCGGGGAGCCACGAGTGGGCTCCAGACTCTCATTGTCGCTGTATATATGTATAAGTGTGCTCAAGGGATTGGGCACTTGAGTTTCTATCAACACTTGGCCTATATTTGGTTGAGTTGTCCCTCCTTTCGAGGGATTGATCAGCGATGTTGTGGATTCAGGGTTTCCTAACCCATTGGTGTTATCGGTAACTATGGAACCAGGATCACTTGACTCTATCGGGATGCTTCATACGGTAGTTGAAATCGCAGGTCTTATCATAAGGTATAGGTTATCTTGCATCCGCTTTATTAGTAGCTGGGTTTGCTGATATAAAAGCGTACCCCTCTCTTATGCAGCTTGATCTTCAAGGAGATCCCTGATTTGTTCCATGGATTCATTATAAACCGTCGCCACCTCGATGCCCTCCCGGGGATCGTTTATTTCCTCGCTGGATTAAGATGCTACAGTTCCTTCCTGAGCCCTGCAAATTTCTTGAGCTGCCTGCTCCAAAGATGCCACTTGTTCTTCCAAACTCATAGCTTTGAATATGGTCATTCAAGGCTAATCCCTTCTTGACGCCACTTCATCCCAATATTGAGCGTTTTCAGTGAAGATTTCATCTTCAAACCGATCATGTGCATAGGTCCAACAAGATGATACCTGTGATGCATGTTGCAAGACCAGTCCCTTGGGGTCATGCCATTGAAATCGACCGTTTTGGAATCAAAATTCTAATTGACCTAGCCCGAGTTTCTTAGCATGCACGATGTCTTTGACCATGAAAAATCCAATATGAAACCCATACGATATGAAGGTCCGCTTCTTGTCTTTCACTAAAGTTGCATTGTATTCTTGTAGGATGGTGTGATAAAATATCTCCCCTAACACTAGCCTATCGGGAACATAAATGGGTAATAAGTGGGGTGCCCCTGTGGTGCCAAAAACCCTGATGTAGGTTTCTTTCTCATTTAAATACTAGTGACCAAATTTGGCTATAACCTTCTTTTCTTCATTTGACAGCCTATGGAATTCTTTCTTGAATAACAAGAAATAGATGCGTGCAATAAGATGATCGTAGATAACAACATATGAATTTTTGTACCTGTTTTCCCATAAGATGATGAATTATACATGGACTGGGAGCTTCGAAGAGTGCCAATTCAGGTTCATCCCAGAGAAAGCATTCCTGACACAGATGAGTTTAGCAAATATGAAGCCATGTAGAAGGTGAGAGTATCTCCTTCCTTTGGCACCTGAGCTTGCCTTATGTAGGTGCTCAGTTGTTTGGAGATGATGGTACCCCAATTGAAGCCCGTGCTTGAAATGGCGTTTGTAAAAGCTAAAGGCATCCAAGCCTATGAGAACCGGGAGAAATATTTCTTCCCATGCAACCTGTAGAGTAGATCCATGAGATATATGTATTGTTCTCTGAGATTGACCGTCGGGTACCAGCCGACAATCCGGTTCGTGAATTTTTTGTCTTCTCTCCACCATGATGCCATAATTTTATTGGTATCATGTGATGCATAGAAGCTCAGAATGAAATCAATGATCAACTTTAGCTCGGACTCCTTGAGCTTATAGTAACTCTAAACCTCTTATGGAAGGAATACCCCGACGCATACACTGTTATCATCGTTAATAAAACATTTTTGTGCATCAACGTGGTCAATAAGCCACTTCAGGATCTCAATGCAAGGAAATACCAGAGATATCCTTGCCACCATGTGCAGATAATCCTTGTGAATATTTGGGAGGACCTCGTCATCGAGTTTCCTTGTATCAGGGTCGCTGTGTGGGGTATATTGGAGGGGTTCTTCTTTCTTGATCTTCTTGAACACTTCTTCCTAGCGAGGAAAAGATGTCTTGGCTCTAATACTTTCCTCTATCTCTCCGAAAGCTAGGGGCTGGACAAATGGCTCCTTGGTGATCGTCTTAATGACAGACATCGCCTTGGAAGTGAACTCTAATTGTCTTGCAACTGCTGGGGAGGAGTCTTCTCCTACTTCTGATTCTTGCAATTTTGGGGCTCTCGATGATTTCCTGGTGGGGGGATTCTTCAGAGGCATTGTCCCTTGCAATTAAAAAAAAAAATCCCTTGAAACACATATACAGAGTAGTGTTGGGTGAAGATATATAAAATGGAACGTAAGAACACCATTAGCGAATATGTACCTATAATGCTTACTAAGGTAATTGTTTAATACTCACTGAACTTTGGACGTTTCCTCCAGACTATTAGCTCCGCTCTTTTGTTTGTTCTGAATTTCTTGCTACGCAGAATAGGATCATACACAATGACTCGAACAAGATATAATTGGAGAGGTGCTACCAGTCATATCAATTAGTTCATACAAGTAATGAATGTAATTCAAAATAAACTACTATTGGATTTCTGCAGATAAATCTTAACTGGTTGATGGTGGAGGCGCGGAGGAAGATGCATTGTATCGGTGGGTTTAACGGTTCCCTTTTGATCCACACATGAATTAGTAACTAATGTGCAACCCATGCATTAACTACTAGCTTTGAATGTGGTGTACTTGACACATTTAGGGGTTTAAACATCTCGTCACGTCACATCACTCCGACGTATAAATGGGGGATCGACTACCATCTGAGTGTATACTTATATTGATATCTTCTTGATAAAACTTTCGACGTCGATGATATCGGGGTTGGTGGTCGGGGAAATTTTAGGTACGCAACTCCTCGACGGATCCTCATCTGCATGAGCCTTCATCATTGAAAAACGTTTTGGGCGTCGACCGTCGGCAATGTCACTCCTCTTTTTTGCATGGCACCTACTGCTATATTTATCTTCTGAAGGTGTATGGATCAGTCTTCGGCACAATCCCTGTCGAGGATTATTCGCAGAAAATAAAGGATTTTACAGGCCAACGCCGATAAAGGTCGGCAATCGACTACTTTGACTTCTCAAACGGTTTTCGCCACCTTTAACTTTTACCGATGTCGAACTTCTTAAGCGAGTCGGGGAAAATTCTAGGTCGCCGATTCCTTGAGTGGTTGTTAAGTCCCTTTTAGAGTTAAGATGACCTTTTGTTGTATGTTCAAGTAATATTTAATTAATTCAATCATGAAACATATAAGATAAGTGAAGGTATTAGTTTCATACTGACGTGAAAACAATCAATGCAAAATATCGAGTGGTACCCAAAAAATAAAATGGTCATAGATGTTTTTAGGGTGTGTTGAGTGCTCAACATGCTCTTAGCTAGCATATCTTCTCTTCTTCTCTCTCTTTTTCTCCCCTCCCTACGCACCCAGCTGCAGTGTCGATCTTCACACCCAGCTGAAGATTTTACAATACTAGAAGGCTATCACACTCAACACTTCTCTCTCACACAGTAGTACTCACTCAATCATACAATAAAAATGAACTCTCAGCCGAGCTAGCACCAACCCATCCCAGGTCCTTTAGACCTTCATTTATACATTACAATAGCTCTTGGGCACCTTTAGGTTAAAACCTAAGTGTCAAAACCCTAGATAGCAAAACCCTAGGTGTCTCAAACCCTATGTCAACTTGACCCACGTTTTCAGGGCTTCACCAGCCTGTCTTTCCTTCCTTCACTCATGCTGCTTCAAAGCATCTGTTGACATATTCTTTCGCTTGCCGAGTTTTCCATGATCCCTCTTCCTTGTTGATCTGTCATCCTCGATCTCCTCGTCCAACCACTTGCTTTCTCTTACTTCTCTCAGTCTTTTCTTCTCTTTTGCTCACTTTGACCCAGTATTAGTCACTATGTCTTCTGCGCAGTTCACATTTTGCATTTTCTCCCTTAATATTCACTTGCTTCCATAACCAAGGGCCAACCCTCTTCATCCACCATTGCAAGTTGTGGATGCTTCATTGTTAGCTAGATATTTTGTGCAGGTATCTCAGAAAATATACACCAAATCTCAGTGTCAATCTGTTGTCTGTTGCTTAGTTGACACACATATGTAAGATTGTGGATGTTTGTCCATATCAGTTCTATGTTTGTGATTTGAAGAAAGTGTAAGTTTTAAACCTGTGAAGTAAAGAAATGCATATATATTCTTAAGGAAAACAGAATTTAATCAATGGCTCATACACAAAATACACAGAGATTTTATACTGGAAACCCTCAACTGGGAAAACCTTTCTTATATTCATTATATAGAATTTCACCATTCACTATACAATATATACAATGTTTTTAGGTATTCCATAGATACCAAAACCCTAATCCCTAAAACCAAGATTATTTTTAGTAAACCGCTAAAAATAACAAAATCTGCTAAAAATAGCAAAAACCACCCCGAACACCCAGTGCCTAACATCGCGTGTAACTAGGGGGGGGGCATACTTGCCCCCCCCTGGGACCCCCCTAGGAAAGTAACCGAAGAACACGACACAGATAGAGCACTACTACGAAGGATCGTTAGATGCAGTTGTCATATCTGACGCGCCCACACACACACATGCAAATAATATAACACATACCCAACATTCTCCCACTTGTTGTTTTCTTTGCATTCAGGGGTCCAGGGGATTATATAGTCAACAATCCAGGGCAACAATGCCCATTGTTACTCTACACTAGGATAAATTTTTTGTGCTCACAGACTTTGTCAATGAATCTGCAACATTCTTCAAAGTATCAACCTTTCCAGCAACACCTTCTTTTCCTTAACCATGTCTCTCACAAAGTGATACTGAACATCAATATGCTTTGTCTTCGAATGATAAGCTGGGTTCTTTTCCAGGAAGATTGCACTCTGAATCTCACAATATAGTCTCACTGCTTGTTGTACCAACCCAATACCTGAACAAAATCTTTGTAACCATACTGCTTCCTTGCTTGCATGAGTGGCTGCCATGCATTCAACTTCTGTAGTTGAGAGTGCCACTACAACCTATCTTTTTCTCATCCAACTGATTGCACCTCCAAATAGGTTAAACACATACCCACTTGTAGATATTCTGTGATCCAGATCTCCAACCCAGTCTGCATCAACAAATCCATGTATGTCCAACACTCTGTCCAATCCTGGTCTTCCTTGGTAGCACAATCCATAACTGGTAGTGCCACGAAGATACCTGAATACCCTCTTTACTACTGTCCAATGCTCCTTCCCTGGTTTTGACATATACCTGCTCAAAAATACCACTGCATGTGCAATGTTTGGTCTAGTACAGACCATTGCATACATCAAACTGCCAACTGCACTAGCATACAGAACATGGGACATTTTCTCTTCTTCTTCCTGTGTCTTGGGAAACTGATCTGCAGATAACTTTACACCTATAGGAATAGGAACCTTAACTGGTTTACTTCCATGCATATTAAACCTCTGCAATATCGTCTCAACACATTTTCTCTGATTCAACCAGAGTTTCTTGTATGCATGATCTCTTTTAATCTCCATTCCCAGAATGAAGTTAGCAACACCGAGATCCTTCATGTCAAATTTGGAGGATAGCTGCGATTTCACCTCCTTGATAACATCCATGTTATTTCCTACCAACAACATGTCATCAACATACAACACTACATAAATTAAGTGATTACCAACCTAATTGGAATATACACAGTGATCATCCCTGCTTCTTACAAATCCTAATCCAAGGATGTATGTGTCAAACTTTTGGTACCACATCCTAGGTGATTGCTTCAGACCATATAGTGACTTCTTTAGCTTACAGACGAGCTCTTTCTTTCCCTTCACTGTAAATCCTTCTAGCTACTTCATGCAGATTTCTTCTTCCAGATCCCCATGTAGGAATGTTGTCTTCACATCCATCTATTCCACTTCAAGATCAAAAGAAACAACAATAGATAAAACAAATCTAATAGAAGTTAACTTAGCAATAGGAGAAAAAATCTCACCAAAGTCAATTCCCTCTACCTGGGAATAACCTTTTGCTACTAACTGAGCTTTGTGTTTCTCCACTTTACCTTGTGTATTAAACTTCTTCTTGAACAACCATTTGCTACAAATCGATTTTCTTCCAGCTGGCAACTCAACTATATCCCATGCCTCATTCTTGTCCAAGGCATCCATTTCTTCAACCATGGCGTTCTTCCAGAGTTTACTATCCTCTGAATTCACTGCTTCCCTAACAATTCTGGGATCATCATCAGTAATAGATAAAGCAAAATTGGAATGAAAATCAGGTGGACTATACCTTTCTAGTTGCCTTCTATCTCTCACTAATCTCCTCAATACTGGGGTATGGGGTTCTTCTTCTTCTTCTTCTGCTTCCTCTTCTTTAGATGATTCAGATTTTGCATCATCCAACTCAAGCTCTATTTTCTTAGGTTCATCTTGCGTTGGTAGGAATTTCTATTTGGACACATCTTTTACCTCTCTGAAAACAACATCTTGACTGTAAACAATTTTTTTAGTTTATGGGTTCCAAAGATTATAACCTTTCACACCATCTTTATAACCAATAAAGATACACTTTTCGGCCTTTTTATCCAGCTTACTTATATTTTCCTTTGTAACATGTACATAAGCATCACAACCAAACACTCTAATATGTTGAAGAGAGGGTTTCTTTCCAGACCATACCTTGTGTGGAGTTTTATCATCCAACGCCGATGAAGGTGATTGATTGACCAGGTAACATGTTGTACCCACTGCCTCTGCCCAGAATTCTTGTCCTAACCCGGCACTGCTGAGCATGCTCCTTGCTTTTTCCATCAGTGTCCTGTTCATCCTTTCTGCAACTCCATTATGCTGAGGAGTGTATAGAGTAGTCTTCTGCCTTGCTATACCACACTTCTTATAGAATTCTTCGAATTCATTTCCGCAGAATTCTCCACCAATATCTATTCTCAATAACTTTATTTTCTTCTCTGTCTGATTTTATACCAGAGCCTTAAACTCTTTAAATTTATCAAATACCTCATATTTTCTTCTAAGAAAATAAATCCATGTGTTCCTTGAAAAATCATCTATGAATGAAACATAATAAACAAATTTACCTAGGGATGGAACAGGAACAGGTCCAAACACATCACTGCGTATCAACTCTAAGATCCCCTTTGCTCTTTTAGTACTAGATGGGAATCTTACTCGATTCTATTTACCATATATGCAATGTTAACAAAAATCAAAATCTAGAGTGCAATTAGACATACCTCCAACCATGCCTTTACCGTGTAGTGTTCGAAGGCCCTTTTCTCCAATATGCCCCAGTCTTTGATGCCACATCATGGTCTTGTTTTCAGGGACGATATTGGTCTTGTATTCTTTATTTGTTTGCTCAAGGACAACATAAATTTTACACCCATTAGTGTATGTGCTTCGCAACAACTTGTATAGAGTTCCACATCGAACTCCCCTCATCAACACCATTGCTCCTCATACCATCTTGCAAGTGTTCTTTCCAAATACAATATCCACTCCTACATCATCCAACTTTCTTACATATATTAGGCTCCTGACTAGTTTTGGAATGTGCAGAACCCCAGGGAGAGTTCTAATCCTTCCATCTTTTAGCAGCAACTTAACCCTTCCACGTCCCAAGATTTTTGTTGTCGAGTCTGTTAGCGATCAAAATGCATTGGTATTTTGATGAAAGTCCTCATTACTCAGTACTTAATTTATCTTTCCCCTAGGTTTTTGGGCCAGTATCATACTCTCAATTTCCCAATAATCCTTGATAAGCTTCTAATGATCTTTTTTCCCAAGATTGCTTTAACTATGCCTTCTGACCTACATTCCAAAATTTCCAGTTATTAGAGCCTAAAATTCTAAGATTTATGTCTCTTTACATCTTTTAAATAAAACAAAAAAATATACTTTTTGTTTTGTTTTATCAAAAGTGGTGGGTGTTTTAGATTTCTAATCTTAAACTATTTAATACCCACTATATGCTAATCCTACGAATCTAGCATCTCCAAACTATAGAAAACTCCATTTCCACATATCAAGCATAAGCTACACATTAACCATCATAAACTTGGTACATGTGCCAAGTCTTTTTATGCTAGCCAAATCGAGTCAAAGTCACACCATATGTCGATATAACCAACTCCAAACGCATTCAACTAGTTGAATGACTAATCGACACTCAAAGCCAAGCTATAAAAGTGAGCCATGAATTAAGCCATGAGTCTAGTTGCCAGTCATACCACACAACACACAGGCCCAAGCCACAGATTCACCTTTAGTCTCAAATTGCAGGCAGAAACCATGAGTCAAACTTCAACTCAGTTTCATATCGACACATCCAAGCCAAGCGCAAGTGTCTGTTTCTACTCTCTCATCAAACGATTTATCCAACAGTCAAACCCGTATATTGAGTGTGTTGTCACATGTGAAGATTGCCCATGAATATTCAACAAATCGATAGCATCGTTTTCGTTAGGATTTCTAGATGACAGAAGGATGATTTTGTTTATGATGAGGATAAATGGGTGTTTGAAACGTTTAACATGTTGAAGGCATTGGGCCACATGGAAGAAGGGCCACAAGAAGAAATGAACCACTCATTGGAGATTGTAGATGCCACACGATTTCGTAGAGGTTTTAAACCCTTGTTCTCTTGGTTATTCTCAAGATGTAGAGCCAAAACAATTAGCGTTCCTTTCAACTCTAGGCATTACCTTGGGTATTTTCTTCATTTGTGTTACAAAAGTGATACTATAGCGGAGTTTGGTGATGCCTGTTGTGCATCTTGGTGAAGTCATTTCTGATATGGCTCTTTTTGCTTTGAGTAAAACTGCGAATCTTCATGACAAAGGGACGAGGCTTTATAATACAGGGCTCAATTAGCATATTGGGAATTTATTGTTTCCCAACATTCATTAGCACCTGAGGGAGTAATAGACATCATATAAGAAATGCCTCATGATGCTCATTCGATGGGTATGCTTTTCCACATGCCAATCCAACATTGAGGGGAAAAGATCTTTACAATTTAATTCGAGACAAGAAGATTGCATGTGTCATTGAATTTGCACAGATCTGTTCATCTGGCTCATGCTTGCTGTGATAAAAGAAGAGATTTTATGGACAGAAGAATTCTTTGCATCTTTTGATAAATTATTGATATCACAGAGTGCACAATGGTGTTGAATTTCCAATGAGATCAGGCTCTAGCATATCTGGAAAGGCATATGCAATGAGTATGGTATGAATCAGGTAGATCTTCAGAGAATTCAAACTATTCAAAGGGCATTGCACAATCATCGTGATGGATTACAAGGATCTAGATTGTTGCAGAGGTCAAAGGCAAAAGAAGATTGTGTTGTTTGCCAAAGTCATGGCGATCAATGGCATCATAGCCAGATCTAACCTCATCACAGATTGAAAATTTTAATATCCAAGTTTTGAAGGCGACATTGCTGATCATTATTATCATGGCATGATCTTTGCTGAATCTGTTTCTCTTGTCGGGCTGATGGCCTGTAAATGAAAATCATCTTATGTAGCTGCTAGTTTGATGTCATCATGGCACAAAATCAATACCCTCTGGCATACAAGTGGTATAATGCAGAATAAAATATTCTTGGAAAGAAAATGAAGGATTGGTTGAGATTTAGTATTGCTTACTTGTACACATTCTGTGGGAGTGGCACTGACCCCTTTGGAGCTCCAACAAAGAGCTGGTCATGGGAAGATAACACTAACTCGTTGGCCATGACTCTACGCAGGATGAGAGAAAATTTTGAGTCTATGAATAAATTAAGAGTTGAGAGGTGGTGCTTTTATGAATGGAATATTTCTCCTGATGAAAAAATACTTGCAGAATCAAATGCCAATCTAAATGCTGTTGTTACTCTCACGAAATTGTTTCAGAAGGGAACTAAAATTCATCCTTTGTAGAGAACTGCTAGTTGTCTACACATCCCTGCTATATGCATGGAGTTTCTACTAGTCCAGATATGCATGTCTATGCATGCGCTGTAGCTCAAGTCAAGAAAGCTATAGAGGTTTCTACAATTGTCAGTCAATTAGAAGAAGACTATAGGTTTTAATGGAACTCTTCTAATTGAACTCAAACTACAATAAGTCACTGTAAAGAATCCTTGAAGTTTTAGAGGCTAAGACAAAGAACATTTTTGAAATTTTACAGCTATCCAAAGATAGAGCTTTCACCAGTGCAAAAGGCGAAATTATAACTAGTTAGCTGATGAAAAGCAGAGCTTTCACCAGCTAACTAGCAGATCATAAGGTGAAATAGTTGGTGAAACCTGAGATGGCCAGAAAAAGAGTAAATTTTGCCCAGATCGAAGTTTTATTATCGTACAGAGCACGAGATGATTTATAAGTCAAAGTTATAATTAAGAGGATCTGCTTCAAAGTGCTGTTCCAGTTTTTGAGGTGCCAGCAAGATGAAAGAGATAAAGTTTGTTACCTATTTATGGCAATAATGACCTGTCTTTCCAGGTGGCATTTTTTGACCTTATCTTTCAGCCTTTGAAGATTTTTTGCCTTGTCATCACATTGAAGGATGTTGAATACTTTTGCAGCTGTCAAAGAATTCAGTTTAGATATGGTTTGATTTCCTTTAATAAAGGATCTGTTCCTTTAGAGTTTACAATTAGTTTTATGTTATGCTATTTTTAGTATCCTAGATCCCTTTTCATAGGATCTGATATATACATTATAAAGCTATAAAGCTAAATACAATAGATGAACAAAAGGGTTCAATCCTGGATACATTTTGGCTCATGTACTTAGACTCTTATCTTGATATGAATCACAGTCTTCTTTTGCTACCAATGTTAGATTTGTTCATGTGTTGCATTACTCTGTACTTTGATTTAGTTTAGCTCAACCTTTAAGAACTGTTATCTTCTTATTTAGCTCATGAATTTGAATTAAAGGATCTCTTACTATCTTGTATGACCCTGCATGTTAATGTACTTGGTTATCTAGATTAGTGTTCTTCATACCCTATTCCAATTACTTTATCTGATTATTGATTTCTAAAAGCACTGGCTCATTCTAATGCATGATAAGTTATTCTTCTCATTAKCCCTTGAGTAATCCCATTGATCCAGATACACCTAATTATCACATTTCATAAGTTACCAAGCATTTTTAGCCTACAACCCTAAAGAGTTTCTTAGAGGTCTAAMAAATTTGCGCCGTTGTCGGGGAGAGGAGATTGAAGCTCAATTTACCTGGGATACGACATTAGATCCAACTTTGATGATAGACAAAGCCTGGACATCAAGTGGTTGTAATCATCTATCTGGAGACTCCATGAAGGACGAATTCAATGGCTACTCCCTTGTTCAGAAATCTGTTGGTGACTCCACCGATATGACATGAACCGGATCTTGGCAGAGAGGTACGCATTCTGTGATTTTTCAAAAATTGTTGGTTTCCCTAATCCATTGCCTAGTAGAGATGAATGGGAAAATAGTCTTCCCAGATTTCGAGGAGAAGAATGGGAAGTGCCAACTGAAAATTTGCTGGACTTTCATGATTACATGCATCGGTTGCAAGTTGTGCATGAGGATGTTTAGATCCGGCTCACTTGTTTCTCATTAGAGGGAATTGCTCGTGACTGGTACCGGTCTCTGCCTTACACCAATATCAACTCTTTGGCAGATTTTCACGCTGCTTTTCATGTGTTTTGTAAAGACCATTTTCCAGACGATCTTCTCTATCTTGAATGCTGTTATGAATTTCATTTATTGACTAAAGACTCAGATGTTAATGAAGAGTATGTTGCTATCGAGAATACTCTTCGTTATCAAGAGATTGATGATTCACATTATGACAACCATTGTGATGCTTTTAACATTGTATTAAATGCATATTTTAAATATGGTTTTGATGAAGATCCGATTATCCATTTTGAAAATTTGAAAAATGATGAGCAGATTGACATATCAATAGGAGATAATTTCAGATCTACAACAAATACTAAGGGAAGCCTTGAGTTTCTAGATTTGTAGACAAAAGTGGTTTGCAGCAGATATGAGGAGGAAGGTGAAGAAAATAAGGGTTCATTTAGCATTGAATTTTGTGAAGGAAAAGAAGAGCAGCATTACAGTCAGTTGGATTAGCAACTCAAAGAGGTATTTCAATATGACTTTAATGACCCTTTTGCTGACTATTTAGAGTCTATGAGAAACATGGATGTTAAAATAGTTTTGTCAGAAGAAGATTGTCTTTATCATTTGTTCAAATGTCTTTTTTGCATGATATGGCTTCCACTGTTTCTCGGGTCAAGATCTAGCATGATGTCAGTAAATCAGTTTCTCACATGGCTTCATTGGAAGCATGACCTTACTTGACAAGAGGAAGTACAATTGTTTAGTGTAGGAGTAGGCAGAAGAATAATCTCGCCACACGAGCAACTAGATCTTTTTAGTTGTTGAGCTCATAAATAAGAAAGGCAGGTTACAGGCAGGCTACATGCAAGCTATAGGTAGGCTGCAGGTTTGCAGAGGAACAATTGCACATGCCAGATGACTCCATGCCCAATACTAAAGGAGACTGGAACTACTAGGTTCTTGGAAACCTCACAGGGAGATCTCCATCCCAGGTGGAGCCAGTTGTTAGTGATCAAAATGCACTAGTATTTTGATGAAAGTCCTCATTACTCGCTACTTAATTTATCTTTCTCCTAGGTTTTTGGGCCAGTATCATACTCTCAATTTCCCAATAATCCTTGATAAGTTTCTAATGATCTTTTTGCCCAAGATTTATTTAACTATGCCTTCTGACCCGCATTCCAAAATTGCCAATTATTAGAGCCTAAAATTCTAAGATTTATGTCTCTTTACATCTTTTAAATAAAACAAAAAAATATAATTTTTGTTTTGTTTTATCAAAAGTGGTGGGTGTTTTAGATTTCTAATCTTAAACTATTTAATACCTACTATATGCTAATCCTATGAATCTAGCATCTCCAAACGATACCAAACTCCATATCTACATATCAAGCATAAGCTACACATTAACCATCATAAACCTGGTACATGTGCCAAGCCTTTTTATGCTAGACAAACCGAGTCAAAGTCATGCCATATGTCGATAACCAACTCCAAGTGCATTCAACTAGTTGAATGACTAATCGACACTCAAAGCCAAGCTATAAAAGTGAGCCATGAGTCTAGCTGCCAGTCATACCACACAACGCATAGGCCCAAGCCACAGATTCACCTTTAGTCTCAAATCGCAGGTGGAAACCATGAGTCAAACTTCAACTCAGTTTCATATCGACACATCCAAGACAAGAGCAAGTGTTTGTTTCTACTCTCTCATCAAACGACTTATCCAACAGTCAAACCCGTATACTGAGTGTGTTGTCACATGTGAAGACTGCCCCTGAATATTCAACAAATTGATAACATCGTTTTCGCTAGGATTTCTAGATGATAGAAGGATGATTTTGTTTATGATGAGGATAGCTGGGTGTTTGAAACGTTTAACAGGTTGAAGGCATTGGGCCACATGGAAGAAGGGCCACAAGAAGAAATGAACCACGCATTGGAGATTGCAGATGCCACACAATTTTGCAGAGGTTTTAAACCCTTGTTCTCTTGGTTATTCTCAAGATGCAGAGCCAAAACAATTAGCGTTCCTTTCAGCTCTAGGCATTACATTGGGTATTTTCTTCATTTGTGTTACAACAACGATAGTATAGCTGAGTTTGGTGATGCCTGTTGTGCATCTTGGTGAATTCATTTCTGACAGGGCTCTTTTTGCTTTGAGTTCAAATGCGAATCTTCATGACAAAGGGCCAAGGCTTTATAATCCAGGGCTCAATTAGCATATTGGGAATTTATTATTTCCCAACATTCATTAGCACCTGAGGGAGTAATAGACATCATACAAGAAATGCCTCATGATGCTCATTTGATGGGTATGCTTTTCCAGATGCCAATCTAGCATTAAGGGGACAAGATCTTTACAATTTAATTCGAGACAAGCAGATTGCATGTGTCAATGAATTTGCATAGATCTGTTCATCTGGCTCATGCTTGTTGCGATAAAGGAAGAGATTTTATGGACAGAAGTGTTGGAAATATGGCTATAGCATAGATGACGCAGACGGTCACGGTTTTCATTGATGGCAATCGATTGGTTATGGAGCACGCACAAGAGATGCTAGAATTAATGGCAATCAATTGGTTATGGAGCACGCACAACAGAAGATGAAACACAGATGCTAAAACACAAATGCTGGAACACAGAAGCTGAAACACAGATGCTGAAACACAAATGCTGGAACACAAGTGCTGGAACACAAATGCTGGAACACAGATGCTGAAACATAAATGCTGAAACACAGGTGCTGGAACACAAATGCTGGAACACAAAAGCTGAAACACAGATGCTGAAACACAAATGCTGGAACATAGGTGCTGGAACACAAATGCTGGAACACAGAAGCTGAATCACAGATGCAGAAACACAATGCTGAAACAGAGCTGGAACTTATGCTGAAACACAGTGTTGATACATATGCTGAAACACAACGCTGGGCTGAAACACAGTGCTGGAAACTATGCTGAAACAACATTGGATCTTTGTTGATAAAAACGCATGCCCTAGCCACGACATTTGTTGCATGATGTGGCATGCGTAGAGGAGGCATGCAAAGAGCCAGTTCAGAAAATCAGGGAGAATGCTGGCATGCGAAAAGAAGAAGAAAGAATGAAAGAAAGGAAAACTGCAGTTGGAGTTGAGAAAAGCGAAAGGACTTTCAGTCTAAAATTAGACTGGCAGTTAAGACAGGAGGAACACAACGTTGCATGATGTGGCATGCGTAGAGGAGGCATGCAAAGAGCTAGTTCAGAAAATCAGGGAGAATGCTGGCATGCGAAAAGCAGAAGAAAGAATGGAAGAAAGGGAAACTGCAGTTGGAGTTGAGAAACGCAAGGAAAACCTCTGCATGTGGTGAATCTATATAATGCGCTGGAACATAGATGAGTTAAGTTGTTGAAAAATGAGACAGAGAGAGAGCTCTGCAGGTGAGAAAAGGAAGAGGAGAATCTGAGCGACAAAAAAGAAGCTGAGAATGGGCTGCAGAGGACGGTGAAGCAGATCATCAGATCAGAGACAGTGAAGAACGCAGAGTAGATCAGCAAAAAGGGTAAACAAGCTATATCAGAATGAACAAGTTGATTTGAGCAATATTTATTTTGGGAAATAAGGGTGGTAGGGTGGTGCTAGGGAGACGTATGTCTCTTTCTCTGCAAGTGGGTGCTTGTAGAATCTGAAGGTTGGTGCCTTCACTCAGTTGGTGCTGAAGTAAAGAGGAAGTCGGTGCTTCCACCCAGTGGGTGCTGG
>ML781593.1:1137179-1150005 GCA_009831015.1 Picea engelmannii | reverse complement strand
CCCCCCCCCCCCTCTCAGTTATTTCATACCTGTAACAAGAAGAATTCTCTGCATCTTTTGATAAATTATTGATATCACAGAGTGCACAATGGTGTTGAATTGCTAAAGAGATCAATCTCTAGCAGATCTGGAAAGGCATATGCAATGAGTATGGTATGAATCAGGCAGATCTTCAGAGAATTCATACTATTCAAAGGGCATTGCACAATCATCGTGATGGATTACGAGGATCTAGATTGTTGCAGAGGTCATAGGCAAAAGAAGATTGTGTTGTTTGCCAAAGTCATGGCGATCAATGGCATCATAGCTAGATCTAACCTCATCGCAGATTGAAAATTTGAATATCCAAGTTTTGAAGGCGACATTGCTGATCATTATTATCATGGCATGATCTTTGTTGAATCTGTTTCTCTTATCGAGTTGATGGCCTATAAATGGCAATCGTCTTATGTAGCTGCTAGTTTGATGTCATCATGGCACAAAATCAATACCCTTTGGCATACTAGTGGTATAATGTAGAAGAAAAGATTCTTGGAAAGAAAATGAAGGATTGGTTGAGATTTAGTATTGCTTACTTGTACACATTCTGTGGGAGTGGCACTGACCCCTTTGTAGCTCCAACAAAGAGTTGGTCATGGGAAGATAACACTAACTCATTGGCCATGACTCTACACAGGATGAGAGCAAATTTTGAGTCTATGAATAAATTAAGAGTTGAGAGGTGGTGCTTTTATGACTGGAATATTGCTCCTGATGAAAAAATACTTGCATAATCAAATGCCAATCTAAATGTTGTTGTTACTCTCGCGAATTTTTTCCAGAAGGGAACTGAAATTCATCCTTTGTAGAGAACTACCAGTTGTCTACACATCCCTGCTATATGCATGGAGCTACTACTAGTCTAGATATGCATGTCTATGCATGTTTTGCAGCTCAAGTCAAGACAACTATAGAGGTTTCTACAGTTGGCAGTCAATTAGAAGAAGACTATAGGTTTTAATGGAACTCTTCTAATTAAACTCAAACTACAAGAAGTCATTGTAAAGAAGCGTTGAAGTTTTAGAGGCTAAGACAAAGCACATTTTTGAAATTTTACAGCTATCCAAAGACAGATCTTTCACGAGTGCAAAAGGCGAAATTATAACTAGTTAGATGATGAAAAGCAGAGCTTTCACTAGCTAACTAGTAGATCGTAAGGCGAAATAGTTGGTGAAACCTGAGATGGCCAGAAAAAGAGTAAATTTTGCCCAGATCGAAGTTTTATTATATTACAGAGCACGAGATGATTTATAATTCAAAGTTATAATTAAGAGGATCTGCTTCAAAGTGTTGTTCCAGTTTTTGAGGTGCCGACAAGATGAAAGAGATAAAGTTTGTTACCTATTTATGGCAAGAATGATCTGTCTTTCCAGGTGGCATTTTTTGACCTTATCTTTCATCCTTTGAAGATTTTCTGCCTTGTCATCACATTGAAGGATGTTGAATACTTTTGCAGCTGTCAAAGACTTCAGTTTAGATATGGTTTGATTTCGTTTGATAAAGGATCTGTTCCTTTAGAGTTTACAATTAGTTTTGTGTTATGCTATTTTTAGTATCCTAGATCCCTTTTCATAGGATCTGATCTGTACATTGTAAAGCTATAAAGCTAAAGACAATAGATGAACAAAAGGGTTCAATCCTAGATACATTTTGGCTCATGTACTTAGACTCTTATCTTGATATGAATCACAGTCTTCTTTTGCTACCAATGTCAGATTTGTTCATGTGTTGCATTACTTTGTACTTTGATTCAGTTTAGCTCAGCTTTTAAGAACTGTTATCTTCTTATTTAGCTCATGAATTTGAATTAAAGGATCTCTTACTATCTTGTATGACCCTGCATGTTAATGTACTTGGTTATCTAGATTAGTGTTCTTCATACCCTATTCCAATTACTTTATCTGATTATTGATTTCTAAAAGCACTGGCTCATTCTAATGCATGATAAGTTATTCTTCTCATTAGCCCTTGAGTTATCCCATTGATCCAGATACACCTAATTATCACATTTCTTAAGTTACCAAGCATTTTTAGATTACAACCCTAAAGAGTTTCTTGGAGGTCTAACAGAGTCATCTCCTAGGAATACATCACCACCATCGTATTTTTCATATTCAGAGAACCACTCCTTGTGAGGAGTCATATGGTATGACGCACCTGAGTCGATCAACCATTCATCATGATCTGCATGTGTACTTGTAGATGCTAGGTAAACATCACCTCCTTCTTCAGTGGAGGTTTCCTCTGTGGAAGAGGTACTATTAGATCCCTTTGGTTTTTCAACCTTCTTAGACTTGCAATCTTTCTTATAATGCCGTGTTTTACCACACTTCCAACATTTCCTCAAAGATTTTCCTGGAGACTTATATCTACCTATAGATTTAGATCTCCACCTCGAAGGCTTACCAGGGTTCATGTCTTGGGTACACCCTCTTACAAATAAAACATCTATGTTATGACCATCCATTCTTTTTCACCTCATCTCTTCAGATAACAAGGATGAAACTACATCCTCATACTTCAATGTAGATTGAGTGGTACTACCAATTGCTACAACCAGATTATCCCAAGAGTCTGGCAAAGAACATAACAAAGTAATACACTTATCTTCTTCTGCAATCATAATATTAACAGAGACAAGTTGACTTACCATAGTATTAAATTCATTTAGATGTTTTGTCACAAAATCTCTATCTTCCATCCTAAGATGATACAACTTCTTTTGAGGAAACAACTTGTTTACCAGGGACTTTGATTGATACAAATTCCCCAACTTATCCCATAGTTCCTTGGCTGTAGATTCTCCCAAGACATTCAACAAAACCAAATATGCCAGGCAGAGTCAAATATTACTCCTTGCTCTTCTGTCCAACTTCCCCCAATATTCCTTCGACATACCAGTAGCTGGTGTACTAGTAGGTTGTTTACTAGTAGCTTATGTGCTAGTAAACGATGTACCAGTAGGTTGTGTACCAGGATCCACAATGATCCATTTTTATTTTTCTACAAGAAGGACCTCCATCTTGAGCTTCCATAACTCAAATTTTTTATCGTTGAAATTCTCTATCTCGATTCTAGATGAGCTCGCCATTCCTCTTTCTATACTCGAATCTCCACTGCAATAGCTCCCACTAAACCTAGGTTTATCACAAACCCAAGATAAACTTGATTTATCAAGACTGAGCCAAACCCTCAACAACAAATGCGTCCCTCTGAAGCCAAAAACGATCTCTGATACCACATGTAAGTTTTAAACCTGTGAAGTAAAGAAATGCATATAGATTATTAAGGAAAATAGAATTTAATCAATGGCTCATACACATAGTACACAGATATTTTATACCGGAAACCCTCAACCGAGAAAACCTTTCTTATATTCATTATATATAATTTCACCATTCACTATACAATATATACAATTTTTTTAGGTATTACGTAGACACCAAAACCCTAATCCCTAAAACCAAGATTATTTTTAGTAAACCACTAAAAATAGAAAAATATGCAAAAAAGAAAAAAACTACTACGAGGGATCGTCAGACACAGTTGTCATATCTGACACGCCCACACACACACATGCAAAGAATATAACACACACCCAACATAAAGGGAAGTTGATTATTGTTGGTGGGCTTCTCAACCCAATGGGAAATTTGTGCAAGTTCTGTGATTCGAGTTAAAATTAATATGAAGTGGTTGCACTTGTTCTCACACTGATGAGAGAATTCGAATTTGGCATGAACGGATAAAAAATCTGAATTTTTGAAGTCTGTAGGCACTGCAAACTCAAAACATGGTTGCTGGTCTGTCGAAGGTGTTTCCCCTTGAAGAATTTTGTAAGAGTTGTGTACTTGGGAAACATCATCATGCACCATTTGACTTTGGAAAGGCGTGGCGAGCATAGTTACTACTAGAATTGATTCACAATGATGTCTGCTACATCAATTTACCTTCACTGGTAGGTGCAAGGTACATTTTGACTTTCATTGATGATTTCTCTCATTTCACATGGGTCTTTTTCCTGAAGAACAAGAACCTTGTCTTTGAAAAGTTCAAGGAGTTTCATACCTTTGCTAAAAAAACAATGTGGTCGACCCATCAAGTGCTTGATATTAGACAATGGTGGTGAGTATGGCAATCAACACTTTGAAGAATACCTGGTATTGAATGGAAGTGGTTAGTTCCTCACACTCCTCAGCAAAATGGTGTGGCATAACGCAAGAATAAAACATTAGTCGAAATGGCTAGATGTATTTTGCAGGCCAAATACCTGCCTCCTCACTTTTGGGATGAAGCGATATATTGTTCAAATTGTCTACTCAATCGCATCTCGACTTGAGATATTCTTTCCGTGACTCCAATCGAATGATGGTCTGGGAAGAAGCCTTTAGTTGGCCACCTCAGTGTATTTGGATGTGTTTCCAGGGCTCACATTCCAAATGATTGCAAAAATAAGTTGGATGCAAAGATCCATGCTTACATCATGATGGGATACTCTAAAGAGTCAAAATCCTATTAAATGTTTGACCTTGTCAAACAAAAATCATTGTTAGACAGAATGTTCGGTTTGATGAGAAGTCTTCTGGTGTTAAGTTTTTGAATGCCTCTTATGGATTGATGCAATATGATCAATTTTATTTTGTCTCTGACATTGGTGCTCTTGTTCCATTCTTTAGTTCAACAACTGGATATTCAAATTTTCTCCCGATCTCGACTAGACCATTGACCTCCTAGTATAATAGTCCATCGTCTTGTTTCAACTATTTGGGAAACTGAAGATCCTCCAACTTTTGATCGACTTGATGAAGTGAACCATGGTTAGCGTGTTCCTTTTCTACCTCGATGGGTTTCCAAGACAATTGAAGCTGTTGAAGCTGATGTCGGAGATTCCTCTTGCAGACATTAGGATTGAAGTCAAAATCAACATGCCATCATTTCCTTGATGAATCATGTCCTTGAAACCTCAGACACTGTCAGCTACTCATATTTTGAGGGATGAACTGAATGGGTATAGGAAATGAAGACTAAAATTGATTCTCTATCGAAGAATCAGACTTGGGACTTGGATCTACGCCCGCAAGAAAAGAACATTGTGAAGCATCGATGGGTCTATAGGACCGAATTTACCTCTGAAGGTGTTTTTGAGCAACATAAAGCACACCTGGTTGTGAAGGGATTTTGTCAACAAGAAGGCATCAACTACAATTGTTAGTTTTCATGCACATTACCTTTTCAAAATTAAGCATACTAACAATCCAAGTCATTTTCATCTATTCAATGATACAAAGAAAAATGATACATCATCCCTTACCTATGCATCATTTCAGCCTACCAA
The DNA here is from genome assembly GCA_009831015.1 of Picea engelmannii. Taxonomy (NCBI): domain Eukaryota; kingdom Viridiplantae; phylum Streptophyta; class Pinopsida; order Pinales; family Pinaceae; genus Picea; species Picea engelmannii. The sequence goes on along the minus strand of ML781593.1, from coordinate 1,144,631 downwards.
AATTTTCAGAATGTAATTCATATATCAATTGACCTTAATGACTGTGCTAACATTCATGGCCACTTTCATATCCAATGAACCTTTGCATTGATTTTAAGTTTCCCACACTTTACGACAAGTACTTTCTCATGGTGCATTGGATCTTAGCCAATCTTTTCACCATATGGTTTATTCATTCTCATTCATTGTTACAGAAAGACTATGCTTCCGACTATAGGATGATCACGATTCCCAAATTAGCACACATGAAATTCAAAAGTTTCACATGAATGCCTTTAATCATTCTTCCTCCATTAATAACCAGGGTGCCAACACTCATGGCCACCCAGATTAGTTTTCCTTCAACGCTTACATAATGTAAGAAAAACATTGGAAGGTCCTCCTTTCTTACTGAAAAATCCATTGTCTGCCATCTTATGTAACATGCGTTCCCTCAATGCATTCCATGCAACTTGCCATATATGAGCACTTTTGTTTCCGATCGTTCCTTGATTGGTCCATGTATTCATGACATATCAATTCATGAATTCTTCCGAGGATTACAATTAGTCTTTACTACCAGAGGTTCACACCTCCATCATTCAGGTTATCCTTCATGAATCATACCCTACTTGGGTATCCAAGGCATACAACTTCCTTTAAATGTTCCATACATAAAATTAATACCATAAAACATTTCAGAAGGGATTCTTACCCAATCCCTTCATACCTTGTGCCACATAGGCATGAACATTTTTATACCAATTTTGGCTGTTAGCACCCCCTCTGATATTATCCCATCAGTGGTGCTCCATGGGGACTTTTAAAGTCCCTTCAACAATATTTCAACAAGAACCTTCTCATAGTCATCCTCTGGTTGAGGTTGTTCATTATTGGCAACTATCTTTCTCAACAGTTCCAATCTGTTTCTTTCTACACATGACATACATCATAAACACATTAGTCATCATGTAAATTAAAAATGCAAGTGCCATAGCATTTAAATTAATAAACCATTTTTAGACATGTCCTAGCATATATGTATGCACTTCATCACATTATCCTTAATATTTTCATGAGTGCAATGCCGACAGTTCTCAAGGGTTATGCAGTAATACAATCCTCATCACTATGGTGTCAAAACATCTACTTCTATTAGTAATTCATCTTTCTCATTCTAGAGGGAACATAACACATAACAAGAAAAGAGTTAGGGGCTCTCCCCTTCTTCCAATTCTTTCTACACCGCCTGGGGCTTTCCAGCCCAACCGAGTTATCTTTAAAGCCCTCACTGCCTTTTCTTAACATGGCTTCAACCAAGCCTATTCAATCAAACATAATCCTTTATTCATTCATTAGTCTCCTATTCATTACATGATGATTTCAAAACACACACACACACACACACACATAGTTCACTGCTTAGTTTCTCATTAGTTACTAAGGTCGTGACTCTGACCCCCTGAGTCCTGATAGAGTTTTCACACAGTTCTTCCAAAGGGGACTCCTTCAACATGAAACTTCCTTATTGCATGTCCATCACTATCTGTGCTGGACTCAACCTTGAGATAGATTTTATGTGTTTACCAAATATCCCCTAAGGAATATAAACATGCACCTTTGTCATGTACCCAAATTATGTATCCATACATATTCTGGTTTTGTTAACTTACATCCATAATGTACTTAACCATATTCATAATCCTAAACCTCGTAGCAGTCATAGGTATGTTTCACAACCCACCTACATATCTACTTTTAAGATCAGTCAACTCAGGATTGTTCACAATCCTTCTCATGCGATTCTTAAAGGCATATTCATTTGCCTCTTATTATGACAACAGATCATCTTTGCCCATTTATCCTTTTTATCTAATTATATTAGTATTCCTTGAGGAAAGAGAATACATTCCCCTCACGCTATTATTTGGAAAAAACCTTTCATGACTCTTCAGAATAGAGTCAACCATGCATCCATAGTATTCATTTAATCTGGACAAGAGCAATTCTTGTTTTATATTTCACTCACCAGGGAAACCATATGGTGCCTACAACTATACTCTTTCACCATACATGTGCATCACTTTCACGTTTAATATCATTCATACCTAACTGGTATTGATATCAAGCTTCATACTAAGAAGCTTCACAATGAATTAAACCCATTCACTCAAGAATAATTAAACACATCTAAGTATTCATCATGCTAGCTTACTGCTTACACCTTTTCCATATCATTCACACACACAGACATATCAGGCTTCTATATCCTTTTCCCAAGGATCTTCCAAGCATCCTTATGATCATGTATACATATTTGTATATATGTAGGTGCGTCTATTGCACCTTTTTACCTAATGCATTCACTTGATAGTTTAATTTCATCATTAGTGTCCTTTAGTTTGAGATTTTCGTCACTTATAGGACCAATCTCATAGTCATATCTTGTATTGATGTTGCCTTCTCTCAAGGAAATAACCAACCTGGGTCACTTTCCTCTTTATGTGATAACGTCTAGCAAGAAAACCTTCTTGCCTCAGCGTCCATAGGGTTTTACCCATGTCACTTTTCTCTGGTCATGAGGAGTTATATACTCTGATTTTAATATAAAACAGTAACTATAACTGCCAGGGATCCTACTTGATCCTATCAGATTCCTTTAAGCCCACAAAGGTATTAAACATTATATAATCCACCATCATCAATGCCTGAAGCTCCAACTGCTCATTCTTAGAAGTAGTGTTACGAACACCAGGTCATCCATCCTTCGGGCTTCAACTACTCTTGATAGAACCCTACTACCTTCAAATATCCACATTCAAGTCTTATTATAAATGTTAATTATCATATCCCTACTCCGGTAAGAGTAGTTATCACTTTGACAAAGGGCTAAAGAAATTCTTCTGCTGAAATTTGACAAGAATTCCCAAAATCACAGGTTCAATCTATAGTCCTTCTCCTCAAGGAGTAAATGAAGATAAAACTACCTATTTACATGACTCGTTCATGAGCCCAAGCAAGCCAAGTGTTGTAACCATGCTATGATACCAATTTGTAACACACCCACGACGGGGCATAAAATTTTTCGCTTTTCTTAAAGGACAAAATCTTTATTCATGGTTTCTAATTTGGAAAGTCAGGGAACCAGTCCAACCTCCTGGTCAAGGATCTACGATTCTGAAACCAAATAACTCAATAAGACCTTGATGGTCTCATTTTTTAATTAAACACAAAACCTTTCGGCTTCTTGGCACAGGTTTAAGGGCACCCACGACCTTCCCTTTCACTCCCCTGCAAAATCTCAGAGTATTGGGCGTTAGCTTCTTTTCTGGATAAGCCCCCTCTTGCTGTGACCTTGGGCGATGACCTTATGGGACTGCATGATTCCTGACGCAACCAAAGGTGGTTTGAATCAAACTTCTTTTCGTCCCGCAATTATCCTCGAGCCTCCACGTATCCTCTTTTCAAATCCATGGTTTGAATTACGGCCCACCCTCAACTTTTTCACATTCATGAAACTCCTATCCCTGTAATGCTATGGGACCATCGATCTCCTGATTATGACGGTACTTCAAAAACTGGAAGGTCAGTTCTGCCCCTCTTAGACCTATGGATCAGATCTGACCTCTTGCAAAATCAATGGACGATATCTCCTTCGTGATTTCGAGTTTCAAGAGTTTCAACTCTCAAAGCCCTGCTCTCTTTCGTACTTCAATCTTATGAGTTGAAGATCTGTGGACACCTATCCTCCTAATCAATGACCATGCCTTTAATTTGGGTGGTTGGCCTATCAAATGGATCAACGGTCTTGTGGCCCTCTTCTCGATCAACGTTCGAGATCTCCTTTGGGTTTCAGACTTCTAAGATATCAAGTCTCAAACTTCACCCTTTTTCCCAATGGATTTTATCTGGAGGCTATAATCTATTGAAGTGTGTCCTCTTGATCTACCGATCAAGGATTACTTTGGGTCTTTACCTGGAGTCCACATATTCTCTCCACGTGTTCGTTAGATTGGACGACTATGAATTACTTTGAATATTTATCCAGAGTTCTCATATTTTCGCCATGTTTCCCTTGGATTTGACGACTATGAATTACTTCAGATATTTATCCAGAGTTCTCATATTTTCACCACATCTCCCTTGGATCTGACGGATCAGATATACTACGGGTGATTCAATGCTTGATATTCACTTCGGACGATCTGACGACTCAACTTCACTTCGACCGATCGGATGGTTGAGATTTACTTCAGATTTTCGGAAGTTCAGACTTCGAAATTCTCAACTCTCAATCTTTCCTTCTCTTGAATAGATAGTATCTGACGGCTCAGATTCACCTTGGCGATCCAATGCTTGATATTTAATTCAGGTGATCTGACGGCTCATATCTGCTTCGGTTGATTGGAAAATTAGGATTCACTTCAGATTTCCGGGACTTCGGACTTCGCAAATCTCAAATCTCAACTAAGAAACTCTTGAATGGATTTCCCGAAGCTAATGATCTGACGACTCATATTCAATTTGGAAATCCGATGCTTGAGGTTTACTTCGGATGATTTGACAGTCGATGTTTACTTTGGGTCTTCACTCGAACTCCATAGATTCACGCCACTTGTCCTCTAGATTTGACGATGCATATCTACTTCATATGATCTGACAATTGACATTTACTTCAGGTCTTCACTCAGAATCCACAGATTCATGCCACCTATCCTCTAGATATGATAGTTCATATCTACTTCGGATGATCTGACAGTTGAAGTTTACTTCAGGTCTTCACCCGGAATCCACAAATTCACGCCACTTATCCTCTAGATATGATGGTTCAGATCTACTTTGGGTGATCTGATGGTTGACGTTTATTTCGAGTCTTCACCCAGAATCCACATATTCATGCCACCTGTCCTCTAGATATGACGATCTAGATATATTTGTCTCTACGGTGCTTTGGCCCTTCGACACTTTGTCACTTTGGCCCTTCAGCACATCGACGATTCGACCCTTCGACGCTTTAGGCTTCAGGAATTTCAACTTTCAATTTGAAACTCTCGAAGTGATTTCTATGGAGTTACTGATATGCCGATGCATGTCTCCTAGTGATCAACGACCAAGATTTACTTCGACTATTTGTCCTCCTCATTATCGACAATCCTCTGAAGTTGTGGATCTTACACCACTCGTCCTCCTTGACGATGGATGGTCCCAATTTACTTCGAGACTTCGGGACTTTTACAATTCCACTCTCTTGCGCACACAAGGGTTAAGTCTCGTGCATTTACTTCCAGATCCAATGGTTACTGGTCCTTCATGCTCAGATCTAATAGATTGGATCCGTTCCTCTCCTCTTCACTTCCTTTTTTCACTGGATGCTTAACTAATGGTCCAGGCTCCTCTCCATAACTAATTTGATGGTAGTTGCCACTCGTCCTCCCGAGATTTTGACTTCCTTTAGCTTAGAGGATCTTCTAAGTATTCAAATGCCTCTTCCTTTGTCCCCCCTATGAGTCCTTCTCTTGGACCTCACTTGCACTTTTGAAAAGCGCTTATCTCTTCTAAGCTTCGAGACTTGGACTAATTCCTACTCTTGTGCCCTCTTAGCACTATCTCTTCCGAGCTTCAAATATTCAGACCTCGAAGGTCTCTGTCCCTTCTATTCCTCAAAGGGATGTTTATGCCCTCTTGGCAACTTTCTCTCAAGCACTCCTTACTGAGCTGCAAAGTGTTTTGTAACTTTGTGAGTGTCTCCTAAGTTCTCTGTAACATCGCCTTTGGGGTTTTGGTCACTCCAACACGCGAATATCACGAAGCACATACTCCAAATCTCATAGATCGGACAATTGAGAAGGATCCTGATGGATCCAGAGATCCATAGGCTAGATTAACTTCGAGACTTTAAGACTTTGGGGATTTTTACTTCCCTTACGATGAACTCACAGTTCGTCGAACTCATGAAGTATGAAGGACTCAAGGGGTTAAATCCCACACTCCTTTCCGTATCTAACAGTCATAACGAACCTTGGCTCTTTTTGAATAGTTTATCGTTCATTCATCATCTGAACAAAGGAGCCTTCCCTTTCAATAATTCAATCTCGCTACTCTTCCTGAGCTTTTTTAGCTCTGAAAGGCTTAAGAGATTTTCACTCTTTATCTTGGACGTAACACTTGGAAGAATCCTTCCGCGCACCCCTTCTGTTCATTCCTCAAATTTAGAACTTAAGTGGGTCTCGGTCTCTGTTTGCCTCGCAGAGTGTTAGAAAAAACAAGACCGCGGAGAAATAAAATAAAACAAATGCATAAACAAAACACAGAAGACACACAATACAAGAGAGACATAGATTTACGTGGTTCACCAAGTGTGGGCTACGTCCACCGGAGAAATTTCTAGGTCCTTCCTTTCTTATTATCCAGTAAATGAAGGGATACAACCTATAGCAAAACCCGCTGTAACTTCCTCTTCTTTCTCTCACAGTCTCCTCTCTCATAATACAATATTCACCATCATCCATAGCCGCAACACATTTCCCTCATAAAAGAGGGTTTCCTTCTAGGGCAAAAAACCCTAACATAATCTCTACCATTAGATTTGTGACCTTATAATGAATGGTCCAGATTTACAATGAAATTACAATATACTTTTATAAGGCAATTTTTGCTTCGGGGGCTTTGCCCCCGAACCCCCGCCAGGGGTCCACTTTCACTCAGACCCCCCAGCCAAGGGGATAGATCCCCCGAACCCCGCAGAGGGGATACCCCCCCTCTGGACTCCCCCACGTGGAAGAGTGTACATACTTCTGGGGTGTAAATACTTCATGGGGTATAAACATGGATGAAAGTAAAAGACCTATAAATCAGGAAGATAATCAGGCCCCACAACCAACAATCTCCCACTTGGAGACTGATCTCAACAACTCCACCGCTGCTGTATATGCTGGACTTTGAACCTTCTTGGACCTGGAAAATTTCTCATCTTCATCTTCATTCTTGAAGACCAACTGAAACTGAGCAAGAACTCAGTTTCTCCCTGGTTACTCCCTTTGTTAACATGTCTGCAGGATTCTGGCTAGTGTGTATCTTTTCCATCTTCAATTGTCCATCCTCCAAGGTGGATCGTATGAAGTGGTACCTCAACTATATATGCTTAGTCTTTGAATGGAAGGATGAGTTCTTTGCAAGGTGAATGGCACTCTGACTGTCACAGTACAACCTGTTTTTCTCTTGCTTCTTTCCCAATTCCTCCATAAACCTTTGTAACCAAATCATCTCTTTTCTAGCCTCTGTAGCAGCAACATACTCTGCCTCTGTTGTTGAAAGTGCAACAACCTTTTGCAATTTTGAAATCCAACTTACTGTTGTTCCACCTATAGTAAAAACATACCCTGTGGTGCTCCTCCTACTGTCTTTATCACCTGCCATATCTGAATCAACATATCCCTGTAGAAAAGTGTCTGAACCTCCAAAACATAATGCATG
>ML781593.1:1120953-1134119 GCA_009831015.1 Picea engelmannii | reverse complement strand
CGCTCAATGGTAGGAAGAGATCCTTCTGATATAAATAGTCTTCCATCTGCATCTTCCATAATTGATAGTTTTGGCCGTTAAATTTCTCGACCCTAAACTTTCCATCTTCCGACATTGCTCCCACTCGAACCAGGAACCCTCTTTTCCTGCGAGTTACCTTATGCTCTGATACCAGTTGTAAGAAAAAACAGGACCGCGGAGCAATAAAATAAAACAAATGCAGAAACAAAACACAGAAGACACACAATACAAGAGAGACACAGATTTACGTGGTTCACCCAGTGTGGGCTATGCCCACAAGAGAAATTGCCAGGTCCTTCCTTTCTTATTATCCATCAAATGAAGGGATACAACCTACAAAAAAACCCGCTGTAACTTCCTCTTCTTTCTCTCACAGTCTCCTCTCTCAGAATACAATATTCACCATCATCCATAGTCGCAATACATTTCCCTCATAAAATAGGGATGCCTTCTAGGGAAAAAAACCCTAACATAATCTCTATCGTTAGATCTGCGACCTTATAATGAACGGTCCAGATTTACAATGAAATTACAATATACTTTTATAAGGCAATTTTTGCTTTGGGGGCTTCACCCCCGAACCCCCGTTGGGGGCCCACTTTCCCCCAGACCCCCCAGTCGGGGGGATAGGCCCTCTGGACCCCACAAAGGGGGTACACCCCCTCTGCACTCCCCCACGTGGAAGAGTGTACATACTTCTGGGGTGTAAATACTTCATGGGGTATAAACACGGCTGAAAGTAAAAGACCTATAAATCAGGAATATAATCAGGCTCCACAACCAACACAGAGAGCCTTTGGATATGTTCACTATCTCTCCTGAGATTTAACAGATTCTGTCCTCCAAGGGACTCATAACAACTAGGAGGTTTGACATGCATACATGAAACTATGCCCAAGGTCGACGAACTCACAGTTTGTGTTTCTAGCTTAAGCCACCACAGGACGCAAGCATTTACGAGTATAAAACATATCCCATCCATATAATTTCCTACTTGCCTAATTATACAATCAAGCATACACCAAAAAGGGGTACAGTATAAATCATTAAGCAAACATATCTATCCCTACAACATTCATAGGATATCCAACTTTAATTCACAGTACCACTTAAATACACAAGATATGCAATTTATTTATCCTTTACAGGTGGTAGCCAACTAAGTGACTGTGGGTGTTCTTCCTTCCACCCGATCATAGGCTCAGAGACATTCATTCTTAGCACTCGGTCCACCCCCATGCCAAGCCATGATATCAACAGGGAAATCTTGTAGTTCTCAAGGACTCTTTCTTTGTTTCAGCTTCTGTTCAGGTTCCTTTCTCTGCAAATTTTCATAGATTTTCCTTCTCCGTTATGGCCTCGGTGAGGTTTATCAGATGCTCACCCAACATCAATCTCGTGACCTTCTCTTCATTCTTTGCTGGAGAGCTTTGCGCATTATCCTTATACATTTGTATATCTTTCTTCCAGTATGATTCTCGACCCATCCTGTTCCTTCTGTCAGAAGGGAACTCCGATCAACTTGGCCTGTCATACCTAGTGGTACTTCGGGCTAAAATTCTACAGTTTTGGCCATGCTTCCATTCATGGGAGTGGTTGATAATTCAACCACTGGTCCTTTCTTCATTAACTGATTTCTCTCCTTGGGATCCAAAGGAGTTTTATTATCCTCATCAAGGGAATTTTGGGTTATTTGATATAATGACCCTCACTTATAGTTTTCACATTCTTTCCTCTAGTGATATCATGGCCAATACTTTCAAGGCTTCACCCCTATAGTCAGTTATTGGAAACTAAAACAATAATACATTTACACTGTCCACATGCCTTAGCATGGTAAATACTATTTTATGATTAATTACAAGTTGGGGGAAACAAGGGTGTTACAATTTGCTCCCCTTTAAAGGAACACCACCCTCGATGTTCTTTCTCAAAACATCTGTCATGCCTTTCTCATTCAGCTATTTCAAAAATATTGATCCTTCTTCCTCGGCCGGGTATTTTTTTAGACCTTTAATATTGGTCACCTTCTTTCAATAATTGTTGGACAACAAGCACGTTAATCATAGTCTTATGCGAAAACATTGCATAAAAAAAATTTCTAGGAAAATTTTCATAATCTTAGCACAATAATTATCTGCGTAGTTTGTGGATTTGTATCCACATGGTTGTTTTTTTTATCTAGGCTCATTGTTTTTCCTTGACATACCCATTAAGTTCATGATCTCAATTCAATATTTTACAAGAACTATCATGGTTTCATCTTCCTTGCAGTCACTCACCCTCCAGGCCCAGGCTCAGGCATCCCCTTCTCCACTATACAGTCCCTCGGGTGATCCATATTACCTTGCCAAGGTTTTCTCGCACAGGAAGAACTACCCATCATGTGCGTGATCCCGATAAATATTTTACAAGAACTATTAAGGTCTCCTCTTCCTTGCAGTCACTCACCCTCCAGGCCAAGGCTCAAACATCCTCTTCTCTGCTATACAGTCCCTCAGGTGATCCATCTTCCCTTGCCAAGGTTTTATCACACAAAAAGAATTCTAGAGACTCTGTCGAGTCTTACAGTCGAGGCGTCCCTCTAGCTTATGTTACCTCAACACAATATATTCTAGGCGATCATGGCTTACCAGGGGGTTCTCATGGCTCAACAATAGCCATTTTTCATGCTTTTACAACTTGACAACCTTCCCACTCAGCTAAAGTTAGGGATGAAGGTTACTCCCCTTCTCCTAACTCAGTCATAGATAGGGATGAAGGTTACTCTCCTTCTCCCAAGTTAGTCTTTATTTCATGAGATCAGATTATACTCTTTCTCACCCATATCACAGACATATAAAAATTCACGAGACATCATCATAAATTTTAAATTCAAAATTTTCTTGTAAATATGTGACCCATGGATATCCAAGTTCCACATTTTGTTTCCATATTTGTTTAGCACAGGAAACAAATTCATAATTATGGGACTTTCCTTCCCATAGTGGTTTGTCTCACTAGGTAATTGGTCTTCCTTATGGCTTACAACACTTCCATATCCAAGACCCATTTCCTCTTGCAATTTTAACATTCCTCAGCCAAACAAATTGTTAGTTTTCATGCACATTACATTTTCAAAATCAAGCATACTAACAGTCCAAGTCATTTTCATCTATTCAATGATACAAATCAAAAGGATACATCATCCCTTACCTATGCATCATTTCAGGCTACCAAATTTTTTAGAATGTAATTCAGATATCAATTGACCTTAATGAATGTGCCGACATTCGTGGCCACATTCGTGGCCACATTCATATCCAATGCACCTTTGCATTGATTTTAAGTTTCCCATACTTTACGACAAGTACTTTTTCATGGTGTGTTGGAGCTTATCCAAGATTTTCACCATATGGTTTATTCATTCTCATTCATTCTTGCAACAGAACTATGCTTTCGGCTACATGATGATCACGATTCCCAAATTAGTACACATGAAACTCAAAATTTTCACATGAATGCCTTTAAGCATTCTTCCTCCACTAATAACCGAGGTGCCAATGCTCATGGCCACCCAGATTAGTTTTCCTCCAACACTTACATAATGTAAGCAAAACATTGGAAGGTCCTCCTTTCTTACTGAAAAATCCATTGTCTTCCATCTTATGCAAGATGTGTTTCCTCAATGCATTCCATGCAACGTGCCATCTATGAGCACTTTTATTTTTGATCGTTCCTTGACTGGTCCATGTATTCATGACATATCAGTTCATAAATTCTTTCGAGGATTACAATTAGTCTTTACTACCAAAGTTTCACACCTCCATCATTCAGGTTATCCTTCCTGAATCATACCCTACTTGGGTATCCAAGGAATACAACTACCTTTCAACGTTCCATACATAACATTAATACCGTAAAACATCTAAGAAGGGATTCTTACCCAATCCCTTCATACCTTGTGCCACATAGGCATGAACATTTTTATACCGGTTTTGGCCGTCAGCACCCCCTCTGATATTATCCCATCAGTGGTGGTCCATGGGGACTTTTAAAGTCCCTTCAACAATCTTTTAACAAGAACCTTCTCATAGTCATCCTCTGATTGAGGTTGTTCGTTATTGGCAACTGTCTTTCTCAGCAGTTCCAATCTATTTATTTCTACACATGACATACATCATAAACACATTAGTCATCATGTAAATTAAAAATGCAAGTACCATATCATTTAAATTAATAAAAAAAATTCAGACATGTCCTAGCATATCTGTATGCACTTCATCACATTATTCTTAATGTTTTCATGAGTGCAATACCGACAGTTCTCAACGATTTCTGTAGTAATACAATCCTCATCACTCTGGTGTCAAAACATCTACTTCTATTAGTAAATCATCTTTCTCATTCCAGAGGTAACATAACACATAACAAGAAAAGAGTTAGGGGCTCTCCCCTTCTTCCAATTCTTTCTACACTGCCTGGGGATTTCCAACCCAGCTAAGCTATCTCTAAAGGCCTTACTGCCTTTTCTTAACATGGCTTCAACCCAAGTCTATTCAATCAAACATACTCCTTTATTCATTCATTAATTGCCTATTCATTACATGATTCTTTCAAAATGTAATCCATGATTCTTATATATATATATATATATATATATATATATATATATATATATATATAAGATTGTAGTTCACTTCTCAGTTTCTCATCAGTTACTAAGGTCGTGACTTTGACCCCCTGAGTCCTGACAGAGTTTTCACACAATTCTTCCATAGGGGACTCCTTGATCATGCAACTTCCTTATTGCACGTCCATCACTATCTGTGCTGGACTCAACCTTGAGTTAGCTTTTATCTGTTTACCAAATATTCCCTAAGGAATATAAACATGTATCTTTGTCATGTACCCAAATTATGTATCCAAACATATTTTGGTTTTGTTAACTTACATCCATGATGTACTTAACCATATTCATAATCCTAAACCTCCCTGTAGCGGTCATAGGTATGTTTCATAGCCCACCTACATCTCTACTTTTAAGATCAGTCAACTCAGTATTGTTCACAATCCTTCTCATGTGATTCTTAAAGGCATACTCATTTGCCTCTTATTATGACCACATAGAATCTTTTCTCATTTATCCTTTTTATCTAATTATATTAGTATTCCCTAAGGAAAGAGAATACATTCCCCTCACTCTATTATTTGGAACAAAACTTTCATGACTCTTTAGAATGGAGTCAACCATGCATCCATAGTATTCATTTAATCTGGACAAGAGAAATTCTTTCTTTATATTTCACTCATTAGGGAAACCATATGGTGCCTACAAATCTACTCTTTCATCATACATGTGCATCACTTGCACGTTTAATATCATTCATACCTAATTGGAATTGATATCAGGCTTCATACTAAGAAGCTTCACAATGCATTAAACCCATTCACTCAAGAATAATTAAACACAACTAATTATTCATCATGCTAGCTTACTGCTTACACCTTTTCCATGTCATTCACACACACAAACACATCAGGCTTCTATATCCTTTTCCCAAGGATCTTCCAAGCATTCGTATGATCATGTATACATATTCGTGTATATGTAGGTGCATCTATTACACCTTTTTACCTAATGCATTCACTTGATAGTTTAATTTCATCATTAGTGTCCTTTAGTTTGAGATTTATGTCACTTACAGGACTAATCTCACAGTCATATATCGTATTGATGTTGCCTTCTCTCAAGGCAATAACCAACCTGGGTCACTTTCTGTAATGTCCCCCACCTCTTGATAAGAGGTGATGAGGAGACTCAATGGCCTGGGCACCCCCACTAGGCCATAGTCTCACACTGAAGGGGAAGGTCAACTAGACTAAGATTATATTTTTAAGTTGACTTGAGGAAAAAAGGATAAAAGGAGTAAAAGATAACTCAACAGAAGAATAGAAGTTAACCCTGGGAGTTAATCTAACTCAACAGAGAAATAGAAGGAAAAGTATAAGTAGAAGGCTGGGGCGCACCTATTATTCATTCTGGATTTGGTATATTGTTTGTTATTTCTCTTGAGTATACAGTTTGGGGGTTTTTCTGTACAAACCCTTGTGATCAACTCAGTGGTGAAAGACCCACTCACCTTGTTCCATAGCTTGGTCTCGGGGATGGAAGACTCCTCCACACCATTCTACACTCAACATATTTCCACCTAGCGATTCAAGAAGTAGCAGGGCCATACTGTTCTTGAGTTTCCAGCAAGGACGCACCATCATCTAGAGGAGGGTTCGATCCAGCTTATCAGGAGAGCCTTTGGCCATTCTGACACTTGGGTTTTACTTGCAGGGGCCCAACCATCATTTTGAGGGTTTTTTTGGAGAGTTATCAGCATCAGATCTTTAGCTTCAGATTGGGACGACTTGGAGCCAAAGGGACATCCTATGATTTAGTAAATCTCAGATCTAGAGAGCTTCACCTAGAATTTGAGTATGAAACTTCTCCTACGGGATTCTCATAGCCCGATATACATTCTTGGGATGTTTTAGGGCATTTGGATACTTCTCTCATCAGGGCCAAACTACTTAGGGTTCCAGGCATCCAGGAGGGCACAACTTCATTAGAATATATAGAGTTTGGAGGAGTTTACCTTATCCTTTCGGCTTGAGATTTTAGGAGGGTGTTCCTATCACCTAGATCTATCAGTTGGTAGAGTTTGGGTTCATTTAGAGTCTTCTTATAGTTGGGTCGAGTTATTGAGGGTTTCAACCTTCTATTGGAGCGTGGCATCTCCTAGCTTGAGGAATTGACATTCAGATCTACTTGTATTGGTCGTCATCTATCATCCAGCCTTGGAGGCGTATTTTGTATTGGCGGGAGCATTTTGTAGCTCATACTTATTATCTATCATGCCATCTAAGTATTATTCCAGATCAGCTATCTATTGTATCCGATTCATGCTTCTTATAATAAAAGTTCAGATTTATGCTTGTGTTTTCTATATCTTGAATGTATTGGGATATTACATGTGTTGGACAAATCTTGTATAAACACCACTTAATAATTGTAAAACTTCATTAGTCACCTACACATCAAACACATAGAGGTAGTTAGTGGTTTCAAGCTTAAAAATTGGCTTGGGATCATTATAGTGGTATCAGAGCTTTGATCCTCCAAACCCGTGGAAGGATCGGCGCATGCAGAGGTACAGTGGAATCTTTATGGGTAGAAGGAAGAAACCAAGAAGTGAAACATAGGCCAAAATGGAAGGGTCAGGGGATGACCGTGAGCCTCAAGGCTTGGCCTTCTTGGCAGCTGAATTTGACAAGTTCTAGAAAACCATAAATCTCATGGAAATCAAATTAGTCATCCAATTAGATGAGAATTAGGAAACCAACAGAAGGGGACAGGCTGAAATTTATGAAACCTTGAATAAGGTTGACGAGAATCTACAGAAGATTGACCAGAACCAATCCCGAATAACTGATCTTTTGATGCAAATGACCCATCAAGGGAAGTACCCTGAGATGTATGGGAATAAGGTGGTGGGTGGATCCGGTGGATTCCATGGTGATATCAGATATAACCCGGAGAAAGCTCCCAGATCCGAAGGAAGTCAGGGAGGAGGCATGTCCAATGGTCAGATGGGTAGCAGGATTAACCCTAGGCCATACATGCCCATGTTCACAGATGAACAACTAGGCTGACATTTGGTTAGCAAGGCTAACCCGAGGCCATACATGCCCACATTCATGGATGAGCAAGGGCAACAGGAATAAGTGGAGGAATTTGTTGAACAAATGACGAGATGTACCAAGGAGTACTACAGTTTGGATATGAGGATTCAAAGGCAGATGTCCCTGGAACAATATTGCCAACTCAAGTTCAGAAATCAACCTAGGTCAAACCACAGGGGCAGTTTTGAGTTTGAACGAAGAGTATGGAAGATAGAGATTCCATACTTTGATGGTACGACCAAGATGACAACACAAGCTTGGGTGCAAAAACTAGATACCTACTTGCAGCTTAACCCCATGAGAGAGATGGAAGCCATCAGGTTTGCCACTATGTACTTGGATGGCAAGGCTCATGATTGGTGGTATCATGGACTCAACACATTAGGCCACAATCAAATAGTATCCTACCCAGAATTTACTCAGAGACTCATTGATAGGTTTGATCAAGGGGATCATGAGCTACACTTCTGGGAGCTCACACAACTCAAACAAACTGGCACGACTGTGATGTATATTGAGGAATTTCAGAGGTTGGTAGTAATGGTGCAAGACATTTCTCCAACCAGACTCATGATGCTTTTCATTGAGGGGTTGATGGAACCCTTGAAGGGTTGGGTAAAGGCTTTCAAGCCTACCAACCTACAGGAGGTTATCTGGAAGACGAGGGATTTAGGACCAGATGCTAAGCCAAAATTCATACCCATACCACCTCTTAACAACAATGGAAGAGATCAAAGGCCTCCAATGAACCAGGGAGGACGTGACCCAAGGGGTTTTGACAGGGGTCGTGGAAAAGTGGATGAGAACACCAGGAGGGAGTTGAGAAGGAAGAAAATCTACTTCACTTGCAAAGAACCATGGAACCCAGCACAAAAATGCATGGGTCGTGGTCAAGTGCACTACATTGAGGTCACTTTAGATAATGAGGAAGAAGAAGAGGTTGGCCAGATACAGAACATGGAGGCCGAAACCATTGAGATAGAAGAGGATTAGATCATAGGACAAGACAGTATGGCCACTTTGGCATCTATCAGTGGAGTGCCTAAGTATAACACCTTCCGAATGAGGGGGGTCTTGCAAGGACATAGGGTTTCGGTTTTGATCGATGGAGGAGCTTCCCACAACTTCATTGATTCAACATTACTGAAAAGAAGGCACATACCCACAGTAGAATTTGAAGGGTTCAAGGTGGAGGTAGAAGGTGGAGGTACTATGCCCTACGACAGATACATTCCGGGAATGAAGCTTACCTTGGGTAGGCATGAGCTGATACAGGACGTCTATGTCATGGACCTTCCAGATACCAACATCATCCTTGGAGTTCAGTGACTCAACACATTGGGGCCTATCACCACCAACTTCAAAAACATGGAAATGTCATTCACAGGGGAGGGTGGACGAAAGGTAGTGCTTCGGGGCATGACAGGGGATGCTGCAAAGTTAGTCACGACCAAGAGGATGGAGGCCATATTCCAGAGAGATGAGATAGTATACACAGTAGAATGCAGGATTGTAACACGTATGGATGAGCAGGGCAAGGTTCACTACACCCCAGATATCAAAGAAATCCTTGACAGGCACCACAAGGTGTTTGGGCCTATTCCTCCAGGGGTACCACCAGATAGGGGGTTTGAGCACATTATTGATCTAGAGGAAGGGGCCAAACTAGTCATTACCACACCATACAAGCATCCCAAGAAGTACAAAGATGAGATAGAGAAGGCCATCAAGGAACTTCTGGACATGGGGCACATCGGGCCCAACACTAGCCCTTTTGCTTCTTCAGTAGTGCTGGTGAAGAAGAAAGATGGCACTATGAGGATTTCCATTGACTTCAGGGCCTTGAATAAAAAGACCATCAAAAATAGGTACCCGATACCAAGGATTGATGAACTGTTGGATGAATTGCATGGGGCCATCTACTTCACTAAGATTGACCTTCATTCTGGTTATCATCAGATCAAGATGAGGGAGGAAGACATCTCAAAAACAACTTTTACATGTCATTACGACCATTATGAGTTTTTGGTGATGCCCTTTGGGTTAACCAATGCTCTTGCTACGTTCCAATCATGCATGAACCATGTGTTCAACAAATAGCCGAGGAAGCACCTGTTGGTATTTTTTGATGACTTTCTTATCTACAACAAGATGTGGGAGGAGCATCGCAAGCATGTGGATCAGATTTTGTCAATCATGGAGGAACAATCACTGTATGATAAGGAGTCCAAATGCGAGTTTGGAATGACAGAGGTCCTCTATTTAGGACACATCATCAGGGCAAAAGGGGTACAAGTACATCAGGAGAAAATAAAAGCCATCATGGAATGGCCTACTCCTAAGACACTCACATAATTGAGAGGATTTCTAGGCATGTGCACATATTATAGGAAGTTTGTCAAAGGATTTTATCAGTTGTGTGCACCCTTGACCAATTTGACTAAGAAAGGAGCCTTCAAGTGGGACGAGGTGGATCAAATAATGATGGGCACGATGAATAAAGTGATGAATACGTGCCTAGTCTTAGCCCTCCCAGATTTCAGCCTCCCTGTTACCTTGGAGTGTGATGCCTCCGAGGAAGGAATAGGGGCCATACTGATGCAGAAGAGGCACCCTCTTGCCTATGAGAGCCAGAAACTCAGGGGTTTGTTGGTAGCCAATTCAATTTTTTCAATTTCCCTTAAAGCTACCTACACCTATGTCTCTTGAACTTCAAATTTCTGTCGCATCTTGCAAACAGAAAACATTTTTATTTCATGCGACATTTGCAATTGGTTTCAATTTATTTTTCACGACTGAAAGCATGAAAACTCCTCCATCGTTATGTGGATTGTCATGATCTGCTCATTGATATGCTGATTGGTACTTACCTTTGGTTTATTTTCAAAACTATGTCCATTTGCCTATTATCGTTCTGATCGCGCAACTTGACTTTGATTTAATTGATAAGGCTTTGAGCATGAAAATTTATGATTTATACTTGATTATATAAGGGTCATGGTGGATTAAAGGTTTTTATATAATGTGATCCTTATGATTTTAAATCTTTTGGCTTAATCGATTTTGTCTATTGTCACCTTGTTTTGAAAAAATTTGATCAAAACATTGGATTATGTAACAAGCGCATGAGCTTTATTTCATGTTTGAGATTTTACATAGGCGCTTTGATTAAACTTTTGGATTTTGCAAAGACATTGGTTTGAATTATTACAACCGCATATTTAAACTATGGGTTTGTTTTTACGTTGAACGATCATGGTTTCAAACTATACATTGGCACATTGATACAATTGTCCACCATTTAAACCTTGGGTTGGCTGAATAATGTTAATGTTGGTTATGATTGATTGAACATGGATGGTACTGTGCCATTAATGTTTTGCATGGCGGTGATAATCCCACCACCCTCGCACGCATACATTGATTCTTTCCCCTTTGCGCGCTTGCAGCTGTTAGCCATAACGATTTCTTCCCCTGTGTATTGTATCGTTAAAACCCTACCATAATGCCCAAGCCATGGCTCCGGTCATAAGGGCTGAGCCCAATGGAAACCAGGCACTGTTAATGTTCGATGATGCTTACATCGACTTGGAAGAATTCGGATGGCTCCCATTCATCCGAAGGTTTGATGGATTTAACCCTGGTGTGGCTCGACAATTTGCGTTAACTTTCGATGGCGCAACTGGAGATTGATGAGCAATTTCTAAGTTTGGCTACCAGTTTGCCTGCTACTGGATAGAAGTGGTCGAAAAATTGCAAGTTGGAAGATGTCTCGTGGACGTTTCTCTTCCAGTCGCGAAAGGTTAATTCTTGTGACAAGGGTTTGCCCGCAAACATGCTGAAGCAACGCTGGCATGACTTGCTATTGGTAATCAAGCAATTCATCACCTGCGAGGGAAGGTATGGTTTCGTTTTCATGTATCACCTTCGGCTACTTATGGTGTTCATGGGTTTTGAACTTAACATGCCTCACTACTTGCATAGGAGTTTGTTTAAAATTTCCAAAAGGTATAAACGCAACTAGGCCGATACCAACCTCTTCCATTTTGGGTTAATTAAAATACTTATGGTTTATGAGTTGGGGTTACGTCATGACTGTTGGAGTGATTTTCTCAGTTGGAATAGCTTTGAGGACTCAATCCCACCACAGGTTGATAAACCTGTGGTGAGCGAAAGCAAGCCTATCCCCCATGTGCCTTACAACATTATGCTACCCAAACCTCTACCCGACTCACCTATGAACTTGCCCATGTCTGTGACCAAACAGGTCGAAATTGCTAAACCCGTAGCCAAAAAGCCTAAAGCTAAAACTGGTGTGAATTCTAAAGGCAAGAAAAACGCTCGATTAATATCTCGCATGGCAAGGAATAAACCCAAAATTCCTGTTAATCCTGAGCCTATCGTGGTCAGTGAATATTATGATTCAGAGATTGAACGCTACCTAGCAAGCGAGTATCCCTACTCTGAAGGTTTGAGTGACAAACCCTCATACGACTTTGTCAAAAACCTACCACCTTGTTTGCGGGATGATCCCAATTTTCCAGGCATTGAAATGCCTCGTGGAACCCTCGGTGACTCGTCGAAACCCTCTCCTACTCAACCAGCTGCTCCACCATGCGATCAGTGTGGCTTATGGTTGGAAATATACTACTTAGATGTACCAATGTTGCAATCCAGAATTCATGCTCTGGAGGATCAAGTGGCAAAACTCACTGGTCACAATGTGAAGGTGCAACCCACTGACAAGAGACAGTGAACAATAGGTTCAATTCTATTCAAGAACGTCGAGTCGGCTACAACAATTGTCAATTCGAAATTGGCATAGCCCGAGCAACCTCACTGGTATGATTGTCCCCTGTTTATATGTGACACATTCATAAACGCTGTTTACCACATGGATTGGTGTTGACACATAAGCATGCATTGTTGTATATAATTTCGTTTTGATAAATCGAATTTCGTTATCATTTTAGTTTTGATTTGATCCTATTAATCATAATGTGGATTTGATTGTTTTAAATTGGTTGCAATCGAATGTTCTGTTGCATCTATTTTAGATACAAACTGTTTTGCATTTCAAATTTTGAAACACGATCTATGTTTTGATCCGAATTGTATATGATGCACATGATGGGTAAACGATGGTTATCTGTTACAATTTTATTTACATATGACTTTGACCAGCTCGGATACGGTTTGGATTATGTTTAAAAAAGGTTTTATTTTATATTTACCCAAATCATGAATTGATTCAAATCGTAACAGTCATGCAAGTCCCAACCAGTTAATTCGTTGTGGCCCGTCGACCCTGTTCTCTTTTGAATGGAAATGAAAATGGATATTCGGTTACGAATGGATTTGTAAAACGGAAATGATCATACCCAGGATGACGAGTTGTTCTATATTTGATTCAAACCCGATTTTATTTGATT
>ML781593.1:1097545-1107933 GCA_009831015.1 Picea engelmannii | reverse complement strand
GGACCGGTTCCACTCTCCCAGTTGGCGGACGGTCAATTTCGCCTGTCAACAGGGTTCTGAGATACTCTACAACATTTAGGACAAAGAAATGATGGCTATCATGCATCCACTAACCAAATTCAGGCAATACTTGGTAGGTGCCCAGTTTGTGGTCAAGTCAGATCATAACAGTCTCAAATATCTATTGGAGATGAAAGATTTGAATGAGAGAATACAGAAATGGGTAAGCAGAATACAGGCCTACGACTTTGACATTGAATTTGTCAAAGGGAAGAACAATATGGTGGACGATGCGTTATCCAAGAGGCCATCCATATTTTCCATGATAGGTGTTGTAGGAAAATCTCCCTGTGGACAGGTAGATCTCCTCTTGAGAGCTAGACTCTTAACTCTTAAGACAAAAGGTACTTAACATGGACACTGGCTTCCTTTTAGATCTAGATAAACTAATGTGTGAGGAGGAAGGAGAAAATAAGTACCTTTTTACCGGTGTTTGTCCCTGCACAATCCGAGTTGAGCTCCAATCTTAAACTCCTTGATAAGCCCTATAGACAAACAAAGATACAACCAGCTTCCTACTCTACTGAGATTAGCTCAAAATAGATCTATCTATTAGAGACAAATTCATGTGAGATCAAACATAGATTTGAAAGAAACAGGCCAAGCATATCATATTAATGAGAACAACAATGAAGAAAACTTACAACCATAGATGTGAGTGCAACAGCTTCATCAAGTTCCCTTTGTCCAAACCCTTGCTTAAACAATCCACGCACAGAATGTTGATGCTCCAAATGACATACCACTCATGAGATCATAAGTTTGGTATAATTCTCAATCTCCATTCCCCCTCCTCCATGGAAATCCCTCATTATATAAGATTTGGAGACTTAACCACCATGGAGATAATCTCTCGTCAGATCCATTAAGAAAGGGATCTCTAAGATATTTAGGGAGAAAATATATCTTAAGGATTTTGGGGAGGAAATATCTCTCAAGGATTTTAAGGAGGAAATATTTCAACCATCCATGAGATCCTCCACCTTCCCTAAAAAATAGGAAACCAAATGTGAGGTGGATTCTCACACTTAATTACTTTATTTTCCATGAATATTAATAATAATTCATGTGCACTTGATTCTCACACTTAATCAATTCCTTTTCCATGAATATTAATACTAATTCATGTGTACTTGGTATTTTGGCCTTCATGTAATATATCCCTCCTCCACATTGACTAGGGATTGTGACATAAGTTATTCCATGGTGTCCAAGTGTATGTGACACTTATATGACACTTTACGACACTTAGGACGAGGTACCTAGGTGTGAAAATTTCATGTGTAACAGAATGGCCCCTAAAGTGTGAGGTCATAAGAGAGAATGATGGCCGAAACACTTTACAAATCTTTAAAACAAGGGTGTGGACTTGGAAAAACTAGTAGAAGCTGCAAACAAACATCCAACAAATATTATGACATGTTTCAAACCCAAGGCAGGCATACCTATGCTTGGGTGATCAAGACTTGCAAGATATGGCCGCCATAAAATACACTGCGGATCCATAATTATATTGATAAAAGGTATAGCCATCGAAAATACACTGTGGATCTATACTCCCATGACCTGAACTGATCGTAGCCACAAAGAATACACAGTGGATCTACGATATGACAAGACATAGCCACAACCAATACAAAGTGGATCTATGTGACAATATATGTGTCATTGTTCAAGAGAAACTCTGTTGCAACTTGGGAAAAGTACATATCAGAGTGATCACTCAACACAGGGTATTCTTACCGATCCAGATGTAGTATGAATCTAACCATGTGAATAGATGTCCTGATGTCGAACATGGCAGAAACCACTTGATTACCGGTCAATGATGTAAAAAGTTAACAAGCGCGAGGGAAATCACCATTGATGCCAATGATTCCCAAGGTACCCTAGTACATTCCAACGAATGTGAATGGATGAGATGAAGTCGAACATCCGTGGAATCATCCAATCAGAGGTCAATGATGTAAACCCACTGTCGAACGTTAGGAGGCCTGCCATTGAGGCATGCAGGTCCCAAAGTACTAATTGGTTTCTAAGTCTAGTTCCTGGATAATGTGTTGAAGTCGACAGGAATAGACTCGTCGAAGGAGGGCCTTGATGTATCCCCCATATACGACATGAAACAGACACAGAGATGTAATTGGTAGATCAAATGAACATGGACTGACATGGGTATTGAAACAAGATATTTGTGATGGCTGATTCTCGAGACAGATAATTCCCTTGAAAACTAAGGCACAACAACAGAAACATGACATGGAACAAAAAATGATGATGCAGTGGATACTGTGACTTTAATTGGGTGACCCAAAGGAGTAAGACAAACTCAGAGGATTGGTTCAGTGCAGAGCTTCAACAGATTAATATGTACACAAAGACAAAGTGTCGTGTTCAAGGGTGACTCTAAGAGTTGCTGGTAATGTTCTCAAAAAATGCTTGGCTTGCTTCTTTCAATTTTTCCCCCATCCATATAGATGAGTACCTATTTTTAATTTAACGAGCTTGAGGAGGGTAACACATGCTCGATATAACTCACCTTCGATAATTTCCTCTTCCTTTGTTTAATGAACTGGAAGAAGTAAGGGTTCGATCCCGTATGGGCTTGTCGATGTTTGTTTAACGAGTCCAAAGATAGAAAACTCGAAGTTTTTTCATGATTATAGAGTCTGGAAAAACACTTAAAAGAGAACTCTCTCAGTTCCTTTTCCGTAAAGTAGTCTGATGAGACCGAAAAAGAGATAAACTATCGCTCAACAAACATTTTCTTCAAATACTTTAACGAGCGTGAAGAGAACAAGGTCGTTCGGAAATCTTTTCATGTTTAGAGAGTTTGAAGAGAACTTAAAGATGACTCCAATGTTGTCCTTTTTCGTAATGTTAGTCTCGCAAGGCCAAAAAAGAGATAAATTATCACTCAAAAGATGCCCTTTTAAACCTTTTAACGAGTGGGAAAGGAAGCAAGATCACTCAACAATCTTTTCATGTTTAGAGAGTTTGAAAAGAGATTAAAGGAGACTCCAACGGGTTCCTTTTTTGTGTATCCATACAGGTCCAAAAAAGAGATAAAAGTTTACCCGGATGCATTCTCATGTATTTACGAGCACGAGGAAGAAAAAAGACTAAGCTTGGTATGCTCCCAGCTTGACAGCTAGTCGCTTAACTCTAGAATGATCATCAAAGGCTGGAGACATGCCCTCCAAACTTCAATTCATTCACCGACTTTAAGGTTGTCACCAATTTCTCTAGTAGATGAGAAAAAGGAGAAGGTTGGATGAAAAGAAGGTTCAAAAGAGGTGGCTATTTCATTTTTTAATGAGCTTGACACAGGAAAAGAACTATGCTCAGGGTTCTGGGTTCGATCCCTAGATTGTTGTTTCATTTTTTAATGAGCTTTCCACAGAGAAGAGAAACTATGCTCGTGACCTCTGTGTCATTTTTTAACGAGCTTTCCACAGAGAAGAAAAACTATGCTCGTAACTACTTCTTGATCATGGCTTCCAAGAGGATAATGCTATGGAAGGATACCATGTCAAGGGACAAAAATCGATCATGGCCTCCAGAAGATCTTCGTTGGATGGAAGATAATCACTCGGGAAGGAACACATGTCGAGGGTTGCGATAGGGGTAAGGGGATCAGGCTCCAATAACCTTACCGCAGAAATCACCATGTCAACTACTGGATCCAAATCATCGGAAGTGGAAGGCATGGGAGACGATAGAAGATTGTTGTCAGGAGGGGAGTTATACTATATATATGCCTAAATTTATTCACGAGGGGGAAGAAAAGAGGATCGATGATAGTTATCATCATAAGGTAGCTTTCCAATGCGCAACATTTCCATGATAGATTCATCCGAGGGAAAATTTGGGGAAATGTAATCAATCGCAGACGGCAATGAATGCAAACATGATTGCATCAAGGAACCGTCAGGTGCCAATAGATGTTGGTCATCTGACGAGGGAGAAGTGGATTGGATAGAAATGTATGATTTTTTGGCTAGACTAAGTGGCACAGTGTCACCTAGTGCATCGAATTCCAATAGACTAGGTAAAATCCAAGGGTCATATGATTCCAGAGATTGATAAGTTGCGGTTGAAATCATATCGACAGTGGCAATATGATGTGTAGTTGGTGGAAGTGGTGTAGGGAAGGTACCCATGAGGCTAGAATATTTCAGTAAGCCAACACCAACACTTTCATACGCGATCTTGTGGTCTCCCAAGAAAGGAATATTGTTGGTAGCAGGAGCGCGAGCATCGGTCGTGCAGAAATCCAATTAATCGACAGTGACAATTTTTCCCTGATGAGGAAATTTGACACATCGAAAGACCGACGAGGCAATGACATTCATAGCATAAAACCAACTTCTTCCAAGTAACAAGTTGTAATCGAGATGAGCATCGACCACCTCGACATCAAGAGTAACAGTTTTTCCACCCAATTGGATGGGCAGGGACTGTAAAAGCCCGTGGGGATGAAAACCTCGTCGATTGAAGGCGCATAACATTGTTGGGGATTTTTTAAGTGCGGGTGATTTTAAACCTTTCCAACATGCCAAAGACATGACACATGTCGAGGCTCCCTCATCCAGAATAGTTCGGTGTATTTTTTGATTGTGAACACCAACATCAACTTGGAAATCAAGTTGGTGGGAGAGCTGAGACGCATAATTGTCTAGGTTAAACATGATATGGTTGGACGACTCAGGATCAACAACGCCAATAGTGGCCAAAAGAATTCTACGTTGACTGGGGCAATGCTGTAGAAATTCTAACGCAGACATAGCACATGGTGCTTGAGCCAAATCTTCAACAATGTTGTAGTTCTGGGGGCGGCACGTGAACTAGGATTAAAGGTAGCTTTACGTATAGTGCTCTTGGAGGGCATAAGATAGAGTCGAACATGGGTTTCTCAATATGAAGTGGTCCAGATGGACGATTAATCAATGGAAGACTAACAGAGGACGGTGATGGATCCAGTAAAGTACCGATACCGTTAATGTCTTTTCCTTTGTCAGGGTTACCTGGTGTGTCGTATGTCTTAGATCGAGTGGTCAAATTAATCCCATTAAACATATAAATATGTGCACTCGATGAGGCCTCATCATTAGGATGGCTAGAACTGCCCCCAGGAGAGGGGGTTTGAGAAACCATGGATTGCTACTGAGGAAAAGGATGAGTAAGCACAGCGGGTTGTGACTTTCCTTGGAAAATTTTGGCCACTTCATTGTGAAGTGGACAGTCTCGAGTGTAGTGATCGTCACCACAAATGATACATGGGAATTTCAGTTTCTATTGTGTTTTATTTTCAGTAGCAGCTGTTTGAGCTTGATTTTTTGGTTGTTCATTGTTATTTTTTGATTTATTCTTTGTCTTCTTCTTACCTCTGGATTGTTGTGAAGGGGCAGATTGAACTGCATTCACCTCAGAGATATGAGTTTGAGGGGAGGTAGAGGAGAGTGTGGTTGATTGTGAAGTAATTTGAGTTTTGACAGAACCAATAACATCATCCGCAAGAGATGAGGATGATGGTTTAGATGGATCGGTATTAGCTCGAGCAACATTTGGAAGAAAATCATACAAAGTAATAGATTGGGAATAAACCAAATCTAAATACTGAGCCCGAACGATGGATTGTTCCTCTGTGACCGCGCCACCCATAGCGACATCACGAGCGATCGGGGGTAAAAGTGATTTAGTAAACCATTCCACCAATAATATGTCAGGAATGATTGCCTTGATCATCCTTTGTCGTCGCCTCCAATCATGAATATGGTCAGAGATATGCACAGAGTCAGTTTGACGAAGGGAGGTCAAGAGTTCAGTACCCATCTCATAGCAAATAGGTAGTTGAAAGTGCATGAGGAACGACATGGCAAGGGAATTGAAATCATGAAAAGAAGAATGTGGTAGTTCAATATACCACTTTGTTTTCGATCCTGTAAGTGTTCGCTGGAAAAGATGCAAACGTACAGAATCATCCATGAGAGAGTTTTATGAACACCACAAATGGAAATTCATCATATGGTTGTTTAGATCTTCGCTAGATTTTCTGTCAAATTTCATAATATCAGAAGGGAGTTTAGCTAGAATGACTAGCCAAACCGATGAATGAAAAATAGGATCATTAGTTAACCGAGACAAGTCTGGGAGATCCAGAGTCGCAAGGAAAGGTAGTTGTCGGTTAATTTGCGGATGATACTGGTGCGGCATAGGAACACCAGTAGGACCATAAACTAGGTTAGGTGGATTGTAACCAGTAGGTCCTCCTACATACAATTGTTGCTGGCCAGGACAAGCAGGATTCGATGATGGATGAGAGACATTTGCATAATCCGGTCAGTTTTGAGCATTATAGGCCAGGTGATTTGCTTGACCATGAGGAGGATAAACATTTTTCCCTTGAGGATGATAAGGAGTAGATCCCGGAGGTGGATATACATTAGAACCATGAGGAGGATAAGACTATGGTCCCGAAGAACTCCAGGTGGTGTTTGGGATGCCACCTGGATAAGATTATCCATAAGATGTTCCAGAAGGAACAGGATTTGATACTCCTCCTAGTGGGTTATTATACGAGTGCCCCCCAATGTGGGGTTGAATAAAAGTTCTGCCTGGAGATACTCCCCAGGATTGTGAAGGGTTTCCAACAAACGAAGGTTTCCCCCCTGCCAGCGGTGGATTAACAACCGGGGTATGACTGGAAAATGGAGGTTGCCCTCCAGGAGGAGCATGAAAAGCAGATTGTCCCCCGGGAGGGGTAGGCCCACCATTGAAAGGTAGTCCTTTAGGAGGGAAAGGTTCATTAGATGGTGGTTTCCCTCCAGCCAGTTGTGTTGGGCTATAAGGGGTCTACATTCTCGGTTGAAAATATGTCCCAACAGGATCGTGTGGAACATGTGGAGCTGTAGAGTAAAAGCTTGTAGAAATGGGGGTAGGGATTGAAGTTCCTTGGAGATGAGTAGAGGTGACGATTCCAGCATTAGGATGGACTTGTGATGGTGTAACAGTAGGGTTAATAAGTTGATCGTCTGGGTGATTCATGGTTTGACCGGATGGTCTTGTTTCACTAGGAGGGTCATGAGGATGAAAGGGTTGTTGAAAGGATTCAAAATGTTCATAGAGATCGCATCTCGATGAAGTCCTCCATACAGAATGAGCAGGTGTGGGATTGGTATCTACTGCGGTGCTAGGATGAACATGAGTCCTATACTCATCACCAAAGATTGGTTCTGTGGATCCCATATATGTTTCGGTAAAAGTCCTCTCCGGTAATCGTGGGACCTCTTCGTCTATGATGTTACCAATGGAGTCTAAACGAACCAAAAGTGGCTTGAGAGGGGTTACTGACACATATGTAGTRGGATTTTAAACCATAACCAAAGCACCTTCTGAGTTATCTAACGGAGGAGCAATAACACTTCCAGCATTGGATTGATTTTCTACCTCTCTACGGTAGTTGTCTTCTGGAGGGTTAGGAGGTAAGGGTTGATAGCCTTCCAGAGGCAGCTCTTGCATCATACGTGATCGACAAAGACCTTTATTGTCTACAGGCTCAATTGTGGAGAATAACAGAACACACTGAAAATCTAGGGCCAACTAACAAAAAGAAACAACATACGCTAATAAAATCTAGGAATCAACCAAGCAAAAAAAACTTCTCTCGATGATTGTACTAGTTGGTGATGAAATCCAATGTCACGTGATCAAGTCAAGAAGGGGCTAGGATATGGTGGAACAGTTACAATGGCGACCTACTTAATGGACTTTCACCTTGGTGCAAGCTTCCATGCAATAATTGTGGATTTACCCTTCAAGGAGCCCAAGTGAGTTTGACCAATGTCTGTTTCAGGTACAATGAGACTTCCCTTCATCGTCACCTTGTGTACGTACCTAAAGATTATGGAAACTAAAGACACCAATTCGCAGTGAGTCCCTGGGTGTTTACAATCGACAGTCCGATCCAAAACGTATGGGCAGGATAACAAGTCCGAAATCAACTCGAGATGCTCCCACACATAATCGTGGGTATACCTTCAAGTGACCCCCAATATACGATCCGACCACTACAAACAGTTGAACCACAGAGGGATAATCTCCGTAATTCTCTCGAATGCGACCTCGTGCGTAACCCCTGTGTGAGAGAGGGATCCCAAAAAACCGATGCGACAATTGGATTTGACTCTCCCTAGCTCAGGATGCTAATGTTTGTTTTGAAAACTTTGGAGAGTTGTACTCACAGCCTAATCCAGAGTGCTAACCCTAGTCTACTGTTGGTGGAAGATCCTAAAAACAAAAAAAAGTTCTAGATAATTTTAAATTAGTGTTCATTTTACAACTGTTCTTTACTCAAAGGGTGTATGAAAGTGAAACTGATGGAATGATGACTCAATTCCCAAACCATGCATAAAAGATGATAAGCAATCATTTATTTTCAATGAACACCTATTTAAGGGAGAGAGAAAGAGTCATTTTCACTATCAAACACTAATATGGAATGTCCTCAATCAATTGGTTCTCAATCAAATCCGATGCAATGCTAAAACATTTTAGAAATGCCTTCTAATATGCAAACCAATCACTAAGATGTAGCTTTGTCGTTTGTATGCGAATGATGATTAATTCAATGCAAAAACTTCTCCTGCCAACTACCCTTTCAAATCAAGGAGATTCAGACAAGCATAAGCAGATTTCGCACAAACAACACACCCTCTTGCTATGATAAAAAGAAAAAAAAAAGATAACAAAGAGAATCAAGAAATATCAAACAAAAGAGAGATGCTTAATAAAGATGACCTCAAAGAACCAAATGAGATGATTCACAGATTTCTGATGCCCTTCACTAAATTTCTCGCTCAGTCGGATAAGAGAGAAGAAAGCAGTGGATTGATTCCAAGTTCTCAACAGCAGAAAAAATCAAAATAAGGAAGAAGGCCACAAAATCTGAACAACAAAGTGCTTATTTCTCAGAAGTAAGGGTGTCAAAGGTCAATAGGAAGAATCATTGAAGCACAAAGAAGCTGAGCAAAGGAAAAACAGAGATTGGATTTCAGAAAATACAATTCTGGAAAGGTTTTTTGCAAAGAAAGGTTGGCGCTCTAGTGTAAGGGGCACCAGAGTGTTATAATGCTCTGTCTAAGAGCTTTAGGGAGTGTTGGTGCTCTGATAACAAGGTAGGGGAGTGCTGGTGTCCTAAAACCCATAAAATTGTCCAAAAACCCCAAAAACTCAGTTGAACTTTGGCATTCAGAGTGTATGTGATGGAATAAGGATTCAATCAACATATGAAATCAAACATAAGGGGTGAACAAGGTCTAAAAAGAATAAAGGGCAAGACAAGGTCTATGAGGAAAATCAAAACTAAAAGTTTTGATTCGTTCCCCAATATGGTCGCCAATTTCTGTTGTAGGAAAATCTCCTTGCAGACAGGTAGATCTCCTCTTGAGAGATAGACTCTTAACTCTTAAGACAGAAGGTGCTTAACATGGACACTGACTTCATTTTATATCTAGATAAACTAATGTGTGAGGAGGAAGGAGAAAAGAAGTACCTTTTTACCGGTGTTTGTCCCTGCACAATTCGAGTTGAGCTCCAATCTTAAACTCCTCGATAATCCCTGTAGACAAACAAAGATACAACTAGCTTCCTACTCTACTGAGATTAGCTTGGAATAGATCTATCTATTAGAGAAAAATTCATGTGAGATCAAACATAGATTTGAAAGAAACAGGCCAAGCATATTATATTAATGAGAACAACAATGAAGAAAACTTACAACCATAGATGTGAGTGCAACAACTTCATCAAGTTCCCCTTGTCCAAACCCTTGCTTAAACAGTCCAGGCAAAGAATGTTGATGCTCCAAATAACATACCACTCATGAGATCATAAGTTTGGTATAATTCTCAATCTCCATTCCCCCTCCTCCATGGAAATCCCTCATTATATAAGATTTGGAGACTTAACCACCATGGAGAGAATCTCTCATCAAATCCACTAAGAAAGGGATCTCTAAGATATTTAGGGAGAAAATATATCTTAAGGATTTTTGGGAGGAAATATCTCTCAAGGATTTTAAGGAGGAAATATTTCAACCATCCATGAGATCCTCCACCTTCCCTAAAAAATAGGAAACCAAATGTAAGGTGGATTCTCACACTTAATTACTTTATTTTCCATGACTATTAATAATAATTCATGTGCACTTGATTCTCACACTTAATCAATTCCTTTTCCATGAATATTAATAATAATTCATGTGTACTTGGTATTTTGGCCTTCATGTAATATATCCCTCCTCCACATTGACTAGGGATTGTGACATA
>ML781593.1:1047903-1083297 GCA_009831015.1 Picea engelmannii | reverse complement strand
TCCTACTCTACTGACATTAGCTTGAAAACAGATCTATCATTAAATGATAAGTTCATGTAACATCAGACACAAACTAGAAAGAAACAGGCCAAGCTTGTCATATTAATGAGAATAACGATAGCAATGCTTACAATCGTAGATGCAAATGCGACAGCTTCGTCAAATCCTCTTCGTCTAACCCTTGCTTGAAAGATCCACAACCTGGATGACAGCAGCTTCAATGATTACTCTCCTTTGGCTGACTGTGTGTCTCCTCCAAGATCACAAGTTTCATATGCTCCCTTCTTCATCTCTTCATCACCATAGATCTTGCTTGTATAGGTTGGGAAGGGATTAACCACTTGAGTTATGTTTAGAATCATTTGAAAACCTCCTCCTTGGATCAAATATCTTTTGACAAAACCAAGAATTCGAGTTCAACCGCCTCCCAAACTCGAATGATTCTTCCCTTATTCTTCTCACC
This sequence comes from Picea engelmannii, assembly GCA_009831015.1. Lineage (NCBI taxonomy): Eukaryota > Viridiplantae > Streptophyta > Pinopsida > Pinales > Pinaceae > Picea > Picea engelmannii. The sequence goes on along the minus strand of ML781593.1, from coordinate 1,082,834 downwards.
GGGCTAACAGTTTGCCCAGAATGGAGAGYRCTCCTTCAGAAGGGGCATCAGAGTGCTAGAACGCTCCAGAGAAGGTCAAGGGAAGCGCCAGCGCTTCAAATCTGGGTAGCGCTTCTGCAAAGGGGTGGAGAAGCGCTACAACACTTCTAAAACATGGTAGAAGGGCGCCAACGCTCCTCAGGCAGTTTTAGAGGAGCGTTCCCCTTCCAAACTCTTGATTAAGAAACCCCCTTAGGTGTTAAGAGATGTTTGACTTCAGTGAACCAGTTTCTTCCTTCAAACCAAGTACATAAGATGTTTTAAGTGCCTCTTTAGTGTCGTCATTGTGGTAGCATGATTCAACAACATTTACGACACCCTGTAACCAACTTGCGACATTTGCGACAAGTCGTAAAGGAGTTGCGACACTTGTGACAAGTGAGAGGCATATGCGACACTTATCCAGTTGAGTGATTTTGATGTGTAACACAGGGGTATCAGTTGACTGGAAAGACCATCTGGTGATGGAGTATGCAAAGGATCAGTTCACATGCTAGCTATTGGATGGGCAAATACAAGATGATAATTTCAAGGTTATGAATGACCTCATCTACTACAAGGAACGAATATTTTTGGTTCCTAAATTGGCCTTCAAGGCTAAGGTATTGCAGGCATACCATGACTCACCAATGGCAGGACACCAGGGGATTAGCAAGACGTACATGCAGGTGAGAGAAAGTTTCTCATGGAAAGGCCTCACGGAGGATGTGATTAAGCACATCAAGGAATGTACTACATGTCAGGAGAGAAAGGATGAGCACACGCACCCAGAAAGACTACTGCAACCCTTACCCATTCCAGATCACAAATGGGAGAGCATATCCATGGATTTCATCACCGGGTTGCCAAAGACACGAGGGAAGGACTACATTTTCATAGTTGTGGATAGATTGACAAAGTTCGCACACTTCTTTTCCATAGCTACTGACTTCAGTGCAGCACAGGTGGACGAACTGTTCTTTAGGGAGATTTCCAGGTTGCACGGCCTACCCAAGACCATTGTCAGTGACAGGGATAGCAGGTTCATGAGTACATTCTGGCAGGAATTATTCAGATTGGTTGGTACGGCTTTGACCCCTAGCACCATCTATCACCCTCAGACGGACGAACAGACATAGATAGTCAACAAATGGGTGGAAGGATACCTCATAAATTATGTGGCAAGACAACAAAAATCGTGGGCTAGATGGTTGCACTTAGGAGAATATTGCTACAACACCACCCAACATACGTCCATAGGCATGTCACCATTCAGAGCCTTGTATAGCTACGATCCTTTATCTTTTGGGGAGATTGCTTTCAGTGACAGCAGGGCACCTATGGTACAGGATTGGATACAGCAGAGCCAAGACATTCTCAAGGAGTTGAAGGATCATCTACAATGAGAATAGAACCAACAAAAGGTCCAAGCAGACAAGCATAGAGTTGATTGTACTTTTGAGGTGGGTGACTTGGTCTACCTAAGACTCCAACCATACATGCAGGCATCCATAAAAAGGAGCGGAGCAGATAAACTCCAACCATGTTTCTTTGGGCCCTACAGAGTCAACAGGAAGATGGGGATCGTAGCTTATGAGCTGGAGCTTCCACAGGACATCAAAATACACAACATCTTCCATATCTCCTGCCTTAAGAAATCCCTTGGCCAACACATCACACCCGTTGAGGTATTACCTCCCATGGGTGAGGAAGGACAACTTGTTTTGATTTCGGAGGAGATATTAGAGGTCTGAGAGAAGAGGCTCAGAAATTGAAGCATCAAGGAGTACCTGATCAGATGAAAGGATTTACCCATTGAGGATGCCACATGGGAAAAGGAGCATGTGGTAAGAGAAGCAGGTTTGGAATTGCTTGAGGACAAGCAATTTCTAGCAAGGGAGACTGTAATGTCCCCCACCTCTTGATAAGAGGTGATGAGGAGACTCAGTGGCCTGGGCACCCCCACTAGGCCATAGTCTCACACTGAAGGGGAAGCTCAACTAGACTAAGGTTATATTTTTAAGTTGACTTGAGGAAAAAAGGATAAAAGGAGTAAAAGATAATTCAACAGAAGAATATAAGTTAACCCTGGGAGTTAATATAACTCAATAGAGAAATAGAAGGAAAAGTATAAGTAGAAGGTTGGGGTGCACCTATTATTCATTCTGGATTTGGTATATTGCTTGTTATTTCTCTTAAGCATATAGTTTGGGGGTTTTTCTGTACAAACCCTTGTGAGCAACTTAGTGGTGAAAGACCCACTCACCTTGTTCCACAGCTTGGTCTCGAGGATGGAAGACTCCTCCACACCATTCTACACTTAGCATATTTCCACCTAGTGATTCAGGAAGTAGCAGAGTCGTACTATTCTTGAGTTTCCAGCAAGGGTGCACCATCATCTAGAGGAGGGTTTGATCCAGCTTATCAGGAGAGTCTTTGGCCATTCTGACACTTGGGTTTTACTTGCAGGGGCCCAACCATCATTTTGAGGGTTTTTATGGAGAGTTATCACCATCAGATCTTTAGCTTCAGATTGGGACAACTTGGAGCCAAAGGGGCGTCCTATGATTCAGTAAATCTTAGATCTAGAGAGCTTCACCTAGAATTTGATTCTGAAACTTCTCCTACGAGATTCTCATAGCCCGATCTACATTCCTGGGAAGTTTCAGGGCATTTGGAGACTTCTCTCATCAGGGCCGAACTACCTAGGGTTCCAGGCATCTAGGATGGCACAACTTCATTAGAATATTCAAAGTTTGGAGGAGTTTTCCTTAGCCTTTCAGCTTGAGATTTCAGGAGGGTGTTCCTATCACCCAGATCTATCAGTTGGCATAGTTTGGGCTCATTTGGAGTCTTCTTACAATTGGTCCAAGTTATTGAGGGTTTCAACCTTCTATTGGAGCGTGGCATCTCCCAGCTTGAGGAATCGACATTTAGATCTACTTGTATTGGTCTTCATCTATCATCCAGCCTTGGAGGCGTATTTTGTATTGGCGGGAGCATTTTTTAGTAGCTCATACTTATTATCTATTAGGCCATTTGAGGATTATTCCAGATCGACTATCTATTGTATCTGATTCATGCTTCTTATAATAAAAGGTCAGATCTATGCTTGTGTTTTCTATATCTTGAATGTATTTGGATCTTACATGTGTTGGAAAAATCTTGTATAAACACCACTTAATAGTTGGACAACTTCATTAGTCACCTGCACATCAAACACATAGAGGTAGTTAGTGGTTTCAAGCGAAAAAATTGGCTTGGGATCATTACACTTTCCTATTTATGTGACAACATCTAGCAAGAAAAACTTTTTGCCTCAACGTCCATGGGGTTTTACCCATATCACTTTTCTTTGGTCATGAGGAGTTATATACTCTGATTTTAATATAAAGCGGTAACTATAACTACCAGGGATCCTACTTGATCCTATCAAATTCCTTTAATCCCACAAAGGTATTAACCATTATATAATCCACCATCATCAGTGCCTGAAGTTCCAACTACCCATGCTTAGAAGCAGTGTTACGAACACCAGGTCATCCATCCTTTGGACTTCAGTTGCTCTTGACAAAACCCTACCACCTTTAGCTATCCACATTCAAGTCTTATTATAAATGTTAATTAGCATATCCATACTCCGGTAAGAGTAGTTATCACTTTGACAAAGGGATAAAGAAATTATTCTGCTTAAATTCGACAAGAATTCCCAAAATCACAGTATCAATCTGCAGTCCTTTTCCTCAAGGAGTAAATGCAGATAACAATACCTCCTTACGCGATTCGTACATGAGACCAAGAAAACCAAGTGTTGTAACCATGCTCTGATACCAATTTGTAACACACCCACGACGGGGCATACAAATTTTCGCTTTTATTAAAGGAAAAAATCCCCATTCATGGTTTCTAATTTGGAACTAGTCCAACCTCCTGGTAAAGTTTCTCCGATTCCGAAACCAAACAACTCTCTGAGACCTTGATGGTCTCATTCTGTAATTAAACACATAACCTTTCAGATTCTTGGTGCAGGTTTAAGGGCACCCACGACCTTCCATTTCACTCCCCTGCGAAATCTCAGAGTACTGGGCGTTAGCTCCTTTTCTGGATAAGCCCCTTCTTGATGTGACCTTGAGAGATGACCTTAAGGTACCACATGATTGTGTACATGGCCAAAGGTAGTTTGAATCAAACTTCTTTTCGGCCCATATTTCTCCTCGAGCCTCCACGTGTCCTCTTTTCAAATCCACGATTTGAATTGCGGCCTGCCATGAACTTTTTAATGTTTGTGAAACTCCTATCCCCAAAATGCTACAGGACCATCGATCTTCTAATATTGATGGTACTTCAAAAACTGGTGGTTCAAATCTGCCCCTCTCAGACCTATGGATCAGATCTGACCTCTTGCAAAATCAACGGACGAGATCTCCTTCATGATTTCGGGTTTCAGGATTTTCAACTCTCAAAACCCTGCTCTCTTCCATACTTCAATCTTCCGATTTGATGATCTACGGGCACCTGTCCTCCTAATCAAGGGACCCGCCTTTACTTCAGGTGGTTGACCTATCAACTAGATCAACGGTATTGTGGCCCTCTTCTCGATCAACGGTCGAGATCTCCTTCGAATTTTGGACTTCTGAGAACTCAAATCTCAAACTTCATCCTTTTTCCCAATGGCTTTTATCTGGAGGCTATAATCATATGACGTGTGTCCTATTGATCTGACGATCGAGGATTACTTCGGGTCTTTACTCGGAGTCCACAAATTTTCTCCACGTCTCCCTTAGATCGAATGGCTACGAATTACTTCGGATATTTATCCAGAGTTCTCAGATTTTCTCCACGTCTCCCTTGGATCTAACAACTATGAATTACTTCGGATATTTATCCCAAGTTCTCATATTTTCGCCATGTCTCCCTTGGATCTGACGGCTCAGATCCACTTCGGGTGTCGTCAGATCCACTTTGGATGATTTGATGCTTGATATTCACTTCAGACGATTTGACGACTCAACTTCACTTCGGCTGATCGGACAGTTGAGATTTACTTCGGATTTTCGGAAGTTCAGACTTCAGAATTATCAACTCTCAATCCTTGCCTTCTCCTGAATATATGGTATTTTATGACTCAGATTCACTTTGGCGATCCAACACTTGAGATTTACTTCGGGTGATCTTACAGCTAAAATTTTCTTCGGCTAATTGGACGATTGGAATTCACTATGGATTTCCGGGACTTTGGACTTCGCAAATCTCAAATTTCAACTGATAAACTCGAATGGATTTCCCGAACCTGCTGATATGATGGCTCATATTCACTTTGACAATCTGACACCTGAGGTTTACTTCGGATGATCCAATGGTCGACGTTTACATTGGGTCTTCACCTGGAATCCACAGATTCATGCCACCTGTCCTCTAGATCTGACGATTCATATCTACTTCAAACGATATGAAGATTGACGTTTACTTTGGGTAATCACCCAGAATCCACAGATTCATGCCACCTATCCTCTAGATCTGATGGTTCAGATCTACTTTGGATGATCTAAATATTGGCGTTTACTTCGAGTATTCACTTGGAATCCACAGATTCACACCACCTATCCTCTAGATCTGACGGTTCAGATCTACTTCAGGAGATCTGACAATTGAAGTTTACTTTGGGTCTTCACCTAGAATCCACATATTCATGCCACCTGTCCTCTAGATCTAATGGTCCCGATCTCTTCATCTCTTCTGCACTTCAGCCTTTTGATACTTTGACACTTCGGCCCTTCAGCACATTGATGCTTCAACCCTTTGGTGCTTTGGGCTTCGAGAGTTTCAACTCTTAATCTGAAAATCTCGAAGTGATTTCTCCAGAGTTACTGGTCTGCTGATGCGTGTCCCCTGGCGATTAATGACCAAGATTTACTTTGGCTATTTGTACTCCTCCTTGTCCACAATCCTCCGAAGTTGTGGATCTTACGCCACCCGTCCTCCTTGACGATGGATAGTCCCAATTTACTTCGGGACTTCTGGACTTTGACAAGTCCACTCTCATGTGCACATAAGGGTTAAGTCTCTTGCATTTACTTCTGGATCCATTGGTTACTAGTCCTTTGCGCTCAGATCCAACATATGGGATCCGTTCCTCTCCTTTGCACTTCGTTTGTTCACTGGACACTAATATAATGGTCCAGGATCCTCTCCACAACCTATCTAATGGTTGTTGTCACTCCTCCTCTTGAGCTTTCGAATTCCTCTAGCTTAGAGGATTTTCTAAGTATTCAAAGGCCTCGGCCTTTGTTCCTCCTATGAGTCCATCTTTTGGACCTCATCTGCACTTCTGAAAAGCACTTATCTCTTCTGAGTTTCGGGACTTGGAATAAGTCCTACTCTTGTGCCCTCTTAGCACTATCTCTTTTGAGCTTCAACTTCTTAGACCTCGAAGGTCTCTATCCCTTCTATTCCTCAAAGGGATGCATGTGCCCTCCTAGAAAATTTCGCTCAAGCACTCCTTACTGAGCTACAGAGTGTTCGATAACTTTGTGAGTGTCTCCCAAGTGCTCTGTAACTTCACCTTTGTGTTTTTGGTCACTCTAACATGTGAATCTCCCGAAGCTTGGACTTCAAATCTCATAGATCATATGGTCGAGAAGAATCCTGACAGATCCAGAGATCCACGGTCTAGATTAACTTCGGAACTTTGGGGATTTTTACTTCCCTTACGATGAACTCACAGTTCGCTGAACTCGCAAAGTCTGGAGGACTCAAGGGGTTACCTCCCACACTCATTTCTGTATCCAACAGTCACAATGGACCTTGACTCTTTCTGAATAGTTTCTCGTTCGTTCGTCATCTGAACAAAGGAGCCTTCCCTTTCGATACTTCAATCTCGCTACTCTTCCTGGTCTTTGTTAGCTCTGAAAGTCTTAAGAGCTTTGCGCTCTTTCTATTGTACGTAACACTTGGAAGAATCCTTCCGCGCACCCCTTACGTTCATTCCTCAACTCTAGAACTTAAGTGGTTCTCAGTCTCTGTTTGTCTCACAGAGAGCCTATGCATATGTTCACTATCTCTCCTGAGATTTAACAGACTTTGTCCTCCAAGGGACTCAGGATGACTAGGAGGGTCGACATGCATACAAGAAATTATGCCCAAGGTCGATGAACTCACAGTTTGTGGTTCTAGCTTAAGCCCCCACATAACGCAAGCATTTACAAGTATAAAACATATCCCATCCATATAATTTCCTACTTGCCTAATTATACAATCAAGTAGACACCAAAAAGGGGTACAGTATAAATCATTAAGAAAACATATCTATCCCTGCAACATTCATAGGATATCCAACTTAATTCACAATACCACTTAAATACACAAGATATGTGATTTACTTATCTATTACAGGTGGTATACAACTAACTGACTGTGGGTGTTCGTCCTTCCACCCAACCATAGGCTTAGAGGCATTCATTCTTATCACTCTGGCCACCCCCATGCCAAGTCATGATATCACCAGGGAACTCTTGCAGTTCTCAAGGACTCTTTCTTTGTTTCAGCTTCTGCTCGTGTTCCGTTCTTTGCAAACTTTCAAAGATTTTCCTTCTCTGTTATGGCCTCCGTGAGGTTTATCAGATGCTCACCCAACATCCAGCTCACAGCCTTCTCTTCATTCCCCGTTCGAGAGCTCTGCGCATTCTCCTTATCCATTTGTATATCTTTCTTCTAGGATGGTTCTCGACCCATCCTGTTCCTTCTGTCAGAAGGGAACTCTAGTCAGCTTGGGCTGTCATACCCAGTGGTACTTCGGGCTAACATTCTGCAGTTTTGGCCATGCTTCCATTCATGGGAGTGTTTAATAATTCAACTACTGGTTCTTTCTTCATTAATTTATTTCTCTCCTTGGGATCCGAAGGAGGTTTATTAGCCTCATCAAGGGAATTTGGGATTATTTGATACAATGACCCTCCCTTATAGTTTTCACATTCTTTCCTCTAGTGATATCATGGCCAATACTTTCAAGGCTTCACCCCCACAGTCAATTATTGGCAACTCAAACAATAATACATTTACACTGTCAACATGCCTTAGCATGGTAAATCCTATTTTATGATTAATTACAAGTTGGGGGGAAGAGGGGTGTTATAGTTCACGTGTTCCTTGTCTACCTCGATGGGTTTCCAAGATAATTGAAGCAGCTGAAGCTGATGTCGGAGATGCCTCTTGCGGACATCAAGATTGAATTCAAAAGAAACATGCCATCATTTCCTTGATGACTCGTGTCCTTGAAACCTCAGACACTGTCAACTACTCATATTTTGAAGGATGACCTAAATGGGTGTAGGAAATGAAGACTGAAATTGATTCTCTATCGAAGAATCATACTTGGGAATTGGTTCCTCGCTCGCAAGGAAAGAACATTGTGAAGTATCGATGGGTCTATAGGCCTGAATTTACCTCTGAAGGTGTTTTTGAGCAACATAGAGCACACCTAGTAGTGAAGGGATTTTCTCAACAAGAAGGCATCAACTACAATGAATCATTTTCTCTTGTTGAAAAGATGAAATCTATTCGACTGATTCTTTTTCTTGTTGCTAGTTTTGGATGGAAAATTCATCACTTGGCCTTCCTTCTCAGTCCTCGACTATAACCTACTTTGAGAACCAAATTTCCATATAGGTTGGTGAAAATCTTGTTGCTCACAGTAAGATGAAGAATGTTGAGCTTTATGATCAGTAATTGAGACAGTTGGTTCATGAGAACGTCGTCTCTCTTGAATATTGCAAATTAGAAGACCAAGTTGTTGATATCTTCACCAAACCTTTAGTTGAAGCCAAATTTATCAAGCTCTGCATGATGCTTGGGATTCAAGAAGTTTCAATTATGGGGGGGTGTTCTAGTGATGTAACTTTACCTTTTGAAACTCCAGAGTTGTGTGTTGATGGGGGGTGTTGTAAAATCAATCCTTGATGGTTCATCACATATCTCATGGGTTCAGTCAGTCGAGAGGTCGACCTAGATCTGGATACAATTGGTTGGGAAATCGACTAACACACCACACTAGTCAGTCGAGTAGTCGACATGCTTGTTGGTCGGACGATCAACCAACAATCAAAGATAGTCGGGCAGTGGATCGACTATCCCAACAATCGAATACAATTTGGACGTGTAGGCGGTCGCATTGAGCCTTGTCAAGCCGACTCGATAGAGAAGATTTTGTGGAGTCAACTCTAACTGTCGACGGTTGCATGTGGACAAGATTTTCCAGCTTCTATGTAAATACGTTAGATCTTGAGGCTATAAAAAGACGACCCTTGGATCATTATCAATATTGCGAATTGAGATTGTGCAATAGATCACATGGATCAAGATGTGAAATATGCACTATGATGTTCTGATCATAGTGCACTCTGTTTAAGTACTGTAATGGTGTCTTTAGACACCACCCTCTTTTGAAATTTTTTATTCTTCTTTGATTATCTGCAGTACCATGTTCTCTATTTCATATCGTGTTCCACCCTATTCCCCACCATTATTTTCAAGGAAATTGAAGAAGCAATTTTGTAGATTGATTATAGTGTAGTTGGAACTTAAATGTCAAGAATATATTTTGTTGAATCAATTTAGATCAACTTTGACAACAAATGTGTGACTCTTTGACAATCATCAATGACAAATATTTGACAATAAACACTTGACACAATTTTGATGAAAATCAAGATCAAACATTTGACTTTGAAGACCAAGCGATAATCATTATAACTCCTTTAATAGTTGACACCTAGAAGTGATGATTCCAACTAAATGTATTTGATCTTTCATGTGTAAATGTGTTGTAAAATTGCTCTTTTTCTTGACTTGTTCTTGATCACTTTAAATTCATTAGTACTTTCATTAAATATTTCCCTAGCTTTTAAACTTGGAGATGCATCCTTACCTAAATGATGCTCCATTATTTTGTAATGGAAAACATTGTACACGAATATTGACCTAATGATCTCTAGTTATATTGTTGTCGAGACAATTTCTCCACTTTCACCTTTCCATTATTTTTTGCAACTGCCTTGTATTTTTTTATTCATCAAATACAATTGTATAATTTTAGAGTAGGATATCATATAGTGTTATGTTTAAGGTATGCCTTTTTACTACTTCCATAATTTCACATACACTTCATAATCTTGATTTCTTTTGAAGATTCTTGGTTGTCCACATGTAAAAACAATTGCGTGCTAATACAAATCAATAATATCAGAGCATAGAAGTTGTAACCATCAAGTTAAACACTCAAGTATTGTAGAAATTTTGTATGCCTATCTTAGGTCTAGACTACGTTAGCTTATAAGAACCACAAATTTCAACTTACAATTCGAATTGAGCACCTTCTAATGTGTTCGTCAACCCAAATGGCCATTAGTCCTAAAACTCATATTTTGAATGATATTTACTTCCTTGCACCTTTTCTAGAAATGAATGATGAAGCATTGCAAAAGTTTAAACCATGGTTTAACTTAAACCTCAAATTTGCATAAACACAATGCACAACCAACTAATGCAATAATCAACATACATGAAGATCAAAAAATATTATTCCATATGAGCGTCAGATGAACACGATTCTTTTATATCTCATCATCTACAATGAGAGTCAAAATAACATTATTATTGTTGACATTGTCAAAAGGATCAATCTCATCACTTCAACCCCCACAACCATACATACTTTGCTTGTTGCAACAACAAAAAATCACTAGATAATGCTCTTTTCTAATACAACATCAAACCCACAAAGGATCAAGTCACTTGCGACATGGAAACATGAGATAATTTTGACCTTTTCTGTTGAGTCTACTGATAACAAGCATAATGATGGGCCTTAAACATTGAAGTCTTGCAAAATTTTAGAGTTATTTTCGAAAGGACATTACTCCCATGTATGCTAAGTGATGTTAGAGACTTATTCCCCACACTCATAAATTCATACACATAATATTTCAATCTTAATCATATTTCAATCTTAATCAAAGGATTGAAATTTTGCATAATAGTATGGTGATGTATTTTAGGGTCCTACAAATGTCCCGAGGATGTGTAGAAGTACCCATCATATGCCAAAAATATTTATACTATTATGTGGGTCATTTAGCACTGGTAAAATTATGTCCTTGGTAAGGAGACTATTGTCCATTTAGATCACAAGCCTTTATAATTCTTGAACACTTAGAGTTTCCTAGAGAACTCTCATTTTATGAAGTGGCTATCTTATTTGCAATAATTTCACTTCATCGTTTGAAACAAGAAGGGTTTGAGACATCAAAGTATAAAACATCATATGTTGACCTTTGATATCACTTGCAACACTTCTCAACACTTGGGGACACGACTTAAACAAATACGAGGGGTCAATTTGGAAGTTTAGTAAATACTACATGAGCTCATACATGGGTACCGGATTTTCCCATTAATATTTTTGTTTAATGACAAGTAAATTGGGTGTATGTGACTTCAAATTTAAATGGGAGCACTCACTTTGTTAGTTGTTTTGAGACAATTTTTCTCAACATAATAGTTAATTGTTGATAAAGGACTATTAATAACTATAAAGGGGTTTGCCAATGTAGGATTAGATAGATAAGTGAAGGATGAAATAATATATGAAAATAGGGGGAATTTTTTGAAGTCCAAAACCATGCCCACTTTGAAGACTCTTTACTAAGTACTTGTTGTGCAAACAAGTGGGCTTGTCTTTGTTTGATAGAGTCCATACTTTCCACAAGCTACACCAACTTCCAACATGGTTGACAAGTTGATGACTTCTAAATATCCTACAAGTCGCTCTACCTCAACGACAATTGATCTCAGAGGCTCATTACTTTAAGATTGTAGGTCACTATGACATTAGTAACACATTTAGTTAACGTAAGAAACATTTATATTTTCTGATGATGTGATAAAATGTTGTAGCACATATTTGATCTTTTTTTCCTCGTGATAGCGCCAAACCATCAAATTGAAAACTTGGTATGCATATGCCTCCCTTTGTCCCATCACAACCATGTGAATAAATCAATATTGAATTTTTGTTTGGTTTACCTTTGACTAAACACGACCATGATTGTGTTTACATGGTGGTTGATTGTTTCTCTATAATGGCCACCATGGTGACCCAAGAAACAAGACCATCACAACAACTTTGGTTTCCAAATTTTATTTGTCTATGTCTAGTCACACTTTGGACATCCATCATGTCTAATCAAGATCCTAAGTTCATAAGTCACTTTTGGAAGCACTCATGTCCATGCTTAATATTCATCTTCATAAATATACAACATTTCAACGTCAACAAATTGGGCAAAGTGATGTCATCAACAAAACACATTTTAAAGTTTGTTGCAACTCTTACAAATGTACAACCATTCACACTCATCCACTTGGGATGGAAACCTACCCTTCTTACAACATGCCTACAATGAGGCTTTAAACAACTTTACAGGGCACAATCCATTTCATATTTTTTGGGTGTTTAGCATTTCACATCTTTGGACATTTCATTTTAGACACCTTTGATGTTAGTGACCTTGTAATAGGCCAAAGAGCAAGAAAATGTAGAACAATTCATTCAAAGGATTCAAGAGATCCATTGACAATTCAAAGCCATACTTGACAACAACAAACGTATAAGCACTAATACAACATACATAACACCCCACACTAGTGCAAAGTCAAGGACATGGTTGGTCTACATCTTCATGTCAACCCATATCTAAATATCAAATCAACAATGATATGGACCCTACAGTATTATCTAAGCAACATCTAAAAACATCTTTGTAATTGACTTGCCACTATACTCGGGGCACATCTAGTTTTTATCCAAACTCCATAAGCCATATACCTCACCTTTTCTCGAATATTTACTTGTATCACAACTCATTGATATTGATCTATAATATCTTTCCCAATATTGGTCAATGTTATCATCAACCAACCAGTTAAGTACAACAAAAAGTCATACATTCCCGTGTTCAAAATCACAAAGGTTGGATCTCATGCACATCACATTGAGTGGTACACACTAGAAAAAATAAAGACATAGTTTCCACAAGCATACAATGATTTAATGGAGACCACTGATTGTTGGGGGGTAGGGATGAATGATCAAAGAATATAGGTCAAAAATTCCATGTCATTGTCATACTTTGGTAGATCATATTGGGCTAATGACAACATTAGAATTCTAACTTGACAATTGTCAACAACAAACATTTGATGATAGAGACTTGACATGGTTTAATATTGATAGTTGACCCAACTCAAGGCTAGACATCTATTTAGACAAACTAAGAGACAACCATACAATTCATCTAGTAGTGAACAATAGGTAGTGATGGTTTTCAACTAAGTATACTTATCTTTTGTCTATAAATAGATGTTGTAATGAATCCATGTAATTCTTCTTCATGAATACTACTTGCTCACTTCCAATTGCTTAGTAATTCTTCTCAAAATCTTGCCAACTTTTCAACTTCACAATACCTTTTTAGTTGATTTTACTTATTAAAACTACATTCTCTTATAATGACAATCATTGTTTGAAAATATTGATCTCATAATTTATAAATAGACTTTGATCAACAAAATGTCACCATTCTCATATTTCCAATATGTATCTACACATGACTTGTATTATTTGATTTATCAATAAAAATGTATAGTTTTAAAATAAGCCATCACTAATCTTTTGGTGTCTCATAGATTGGTGGTGTTTCATATAGGTTTGTATTGCTATTTTATTATTGAAATTATTCTTTATAAGTTTTTTTTTTTTGAAAATTGTTAATTATCCTTCAATTTGATTTATATGGTTGAAAAGTAAACCATCACTTATCTTGTGGTGTCCTGCGTATGTATATTTACCATTTTACTGTCTCCTTTATAGCTACAATTACTCTCCATAACCTTGAATTCTTTTGAAAATTGTTAATTGTCCTCATCCTTTTCTTAATGAGGAATGACGTGACTACTAAATGACCAAGGATCCATTTTATGACACATACCTTAATGAGGAATGAGGTGACTACTAAATGACCCGGCAAAGAGTACAAAAGCTTTTCAATACCATCTCAAGGAAATAGTTAAAAAACCTTTTCAACAACATTTTGTGGAACATTTTCATTGGCTTTACACTTTGACATTGACATACACTCTAGAGTTTGGACAGGAGATGTGTCACGTCCCTGGTAATGTTAATGAAAAAAACTCCTAATTTTTAACATCTCATTGGATTTACATAAATTTAACATGTTCAAAGAAAACATAAAATAACTTATATTAACATAAAATAATTTTTCATTGGATTTAACTAAATTTAATATTTAAAAAAAAAACCTATAAAATAATTTATATTTACATAACAAGTTGTGTTCTAATAAAACAATCAAGTTTTCCATCTAATTTTTATTGCCAATACCACTCTTATTACTGTTCCATATGGCCAATTATTAGGTCTATATATTAAAAAAAAACACAATCATCCATTTACCCAGCAGCCAAAAACACATGGAACACAAAATTAATTATATATCATGTAAACTCCAAATGAAACAATCATGGTATTTATGTCCATGCATCAGTCTCTCATACCATAAAGCTGTTTATGCATCTTAATGTCAATTAAGCAACAATCATGTTATTATACAAAATTATGTTTTCATTTATCTGTCTCCTGCATCATAAAATGGAAATGGAAACAACATGGAAGTGATCAGCAACTTTGAGGTAGTCTGCAGCATAATATAAGACATGGAAAAAAACTTCAGACTATCTCAAAATTTCTGATACTAGAACATGGGAAAATACTCAATATCCAATGCTTTTTATAAAAAAAAATCAATTAAAATATGCCAAAAATACCCTTTCATATAACGCTCTTCTTGACAGAAGAGGACTTGAAGAGGGTTTAAATGGCTTTTATTTTACATGTTAGGGTTAGCAGGGATTCTACTTTTTAGTATGTTTTGTTTTCTTTAAAAAAAGGAAATCGCAGGGATGGTTCCAGAAAGTGCCAAGACTTCTAAGCAAATTCGAGATTTGAGCGGTTTCTAACGACTCAAAA
Organism: Picea engelmannii; assembly: GCA_009831015.1. Classification (NCBI taxonomy): domain Eukaryota; kingdom Viridiplantae; phylum Streptophyta; class Pinopsida; order Pinales; family Pinaceae; genus Picea; species Picea engelmannii. The sequence continues at coordinate 1,067,716 of ML781593.1, read as the reverse complement.
CTTTTGGAAACAAACCTACATGTGAGAAACGATTTCTGGGATTTACTGGTTTGCACAAAATTGATCAACATATACTTATGTATCTGTTATACATGTAAAGATAACAGGCACCATTCACAGTCTCATGGTATATGTGCTACATAGATTAAATGATGATTTCTTACAAATACAGAAGCAGAAGACGTGTGGGTTCTTGCTAAGACTGACAAAAAATCCAAATTTACATGGATCAAACTTACAATTTCAGACATGGCCATGGGCCTTGAAGATCTTAAGTTGAAAGTACCCAACGGTAGTGTTATTCATGTTCAGAGTCGTGGGCAGTGTATTGGATAAACAAGAGGAAATGCCCACTGAGAGTTGACGAGAACTGTTGATGATTCGATACTCAGTGAAGCAACTTCACTCATCATTTTAACACAGGCCTTTCTCAATTTCTTCACCATGAAAACAAACGAAATCCACTTCACAAAACAGCGAGAGAATCTGAAACCCAATCTCGGCCTCCTATTGCCCAGTCTCACAGTCTCAGTCCTCCTCCTCTTCCTCCTCCTTGGTCTATTAACAGAGTTATGTTCTCTCTCAGAATAATATGGAGAGCTCTGCCATAACTGCTTGGGCTTTGCAAAGCACAAACTCAAGAAGGAGACCACCCTTACTCTTATTCTAGACATGATAGCAGAGAGCCCCAGAGAATAGAAATGACTTGTTACAAGAAATTTCCTTGGAAGAGCTTTAACTACATACAAGAAAAGAGCCCAGACCATATAACATCACACATTGAGCATATCAGTGTATATTGTGGAAAACGCTTCCTGGCTTCAACATCCAGCAGGCTTTGTCTCATATCAATACAATGTATATATATACACATATATACACAGGACTTGCTCTTTCTCTATATATATTTTGTTTTATAGTAGTGTCAGCTGGTTTTCTTGTGCAGGAAGATAATTTAGATATGCATATGTAACTTTTGTCGTCCGAAACCAAGGTGAGAGAAAGAGACCATCCTTGACTACCTTGGGATATGAGTATAAAATTTTGTACCTGAGAAAATCGAGGCTGTAAATTTCAGCAAGTCAGTGACTTGAAAAAGACCAAAAATTTGAAAAAACTGATATTTATTATTTACCAAAAGGACAAATGGTTTATCCTATTTTTTTAATCATCTTTAATTTATTAATATTATTTATTCAACTAAGACTCTGCAAGATGGTATTGGGTGGTGTTTCACACGCCAAGGTTTAAATCCTTCAGAAACAGGTTTTGTTTTTAGGTTCAATTGGGGTCAGTTTTATGTAAGAGTTGACCTTCGACAAAGTTCCTTGAAATCTGCCCCATAAACCAAGCTAAATTTGGAGTTTATAATCAGAAACCGGGACTGCTCAGGAACACTCTAATTTTAGTAAACACTGCATCATAAGGAACACTCTAATTTTAGTAAATCTTTGTTCAGACAATAAATAGGGAGTTAGAGTTCTTGTCTAGGTTGCATTTTGATAGAATTTTGAAGGATTTGAATTAATTTAAAATTGGGCAAAAGCCTATGAGGTATATTATACTAAGCACAAAACTTATTTCATTATGTAACTTTGTAGAACTCTAAAATTAATGTTGGATTTTTAACAAATTGATTTTGATATGTGGAAGGAAAATTTTTTTGTTACAAAAATAATTTACTTGTTATAATAGTAGAGTGAAGATAAATTATTTATTTTAACAAGTTTTTTTATCTTATTAATATAAATTTAATTTAAATAAGAATAATTAATTTTTGTATTAGAAAGATGTTGTAGCCTCATTGGTCAAGTAATAATACAAAAAGAAGGATTGACCAGAAGTAGGAGCTCAAAATTTTGTTTAAAAGCTTGCAAAATAACTATAAAAAAGATGCTATTATTCTTTGCAAAGGATGTCTAAGAGTTTATGCTAGTATAAAGCCTAAAAAAGATACTTAAAAAGAGACCAACTTTACACAACATAATATGACATTAACGACATATAGTGTTGATGTCCATTTCTTCCTCTTCTCTAGGCATTTGAAGAACAACTTCTTCTTCACTGCTCTCATCTTCAACCAATAGACATTTTGTAATTTGAGGAAGCGGGGCGTGGACTCATAGTCAAATTGGTGACTTGATGACGTGGAGCACAACTTTCAACCTCTAGATTTTCAATTTTCCTCTTTTGTTGAAGCAATTTTTTCTACAATAATGTCATTTTACTGCTACAATTATCTTCTTGTGCATGAATTTTCCCTATTGTAGTGAAAATAAAGATCCCATTGTTTGCAGTAAGAGCCTCTTTCCTTTGAAAAATACTCTACATATAAGTAAGTTCACAAAGGGGTCAACACCCTAGAGGAGTGTGGTTCACCATACCATTCATACTCCAAAGAAACATATCCCAAATCCGCCAATTCCAATCTTGTATGTTGTCCACTACCAATTCCCTAGTGCCAAACCGCACTACCACATAAACTGAGGGACTCGCTGTAGAAACAAAATTGTCAAAGTTACTCACGAGCAAAACCCTCAAACCTTTCCAAAAATTCACTAGATACAAATTGGAGGAAATTTTTAACATTTCCAATTCCAAATGAAATCCCATCAATGCCTGGAGAAAAGGAAAATATGAAATTTCCAAAGGTACTCTTCTTTTCCATTAACTACACACAAAAACCATTCCAAGAAATCATTGAACACAAACTGAATGACGCATCTAGGATTGCCACCTCAATGATGAAATATATTAGAGGGAGTCCATTGGGCCATGGATAACCTCTCAGAAACTGAACACCCACACCTAGAATAGACTCCATAATCTTACCTTCACTCAAGGACATAATAAAATAGGATTGAAAGAGATTCTTTGCCATAATGACCAAAGTGTGTGATGGTACATACGATGAAATTCCTGTCAAACTCCACTTGATCCTCTTTAATTTCATGTGCCACTTGTCTTTGTTGTATGGTGACATGATAAACTATGAGTTAAGTATTAAAGAAACAAGCTAGGGGATTGGAAAGAAGGACACCCCCCATTTTACCTTCAAGATTCGACAATCCAACTGAGAGGTTTCATTAGAAAAATGATCTATCTATGATCTAGGTGGATATAGGTGGCCACCCACCTATTCCAATTTGCCCAAAACAATCTTCTGACAACTTACTATTTTTAGCAGTTTTTCGGTTCCTAAACTTTCGGGGCCATTTTGAGGGCCTAAATGAAGTTTTTTTTGGATCGAGAACCTCAATCATAACCAAAGTCTCTGATTGATCCCCCAAAATGAATCTCCTCGACGATACATTTCCAATGAGCTATCGTGTGCCCCAAACGAAGATCATATGCCAAAGTTACGCCCCTAGGAAGTTGATACACCAAACTACCCAAAATGGGGTCCACAAAACTGTTGGCTTTTTATCTTCTAGGATTAGGGTTTTGGATTTTATTTATGTTAAAAAGGACTTTAGAGCCTCATTGTAATCATCTTCTTGTGAAAATGAGTAGCTGTCACATCTCTTCTTAGAGATAAGCTTCCACCATTCTAGCGAGTCTTTCACTCTGTATTTCTACAGTTTTGTATATTTCGCTCATTAAAAGAAAATTGTGTATTACTGTATATTTGTGCCTCTTGTTATATATCCGATATATCTCTGTTATATTATAGACTCTCTTGCAATATCTCTATATATTTATGTGTTATATCTCCGCTCTCCTTTCATGCCGAAAATAATCTGGTTCAGTGGTATCAGAGCATGCTGCTCTTGATTGTTTTTTAGTGCATGTCCCCGATGAGGTATGAGTATAGAAAGTTGGGTCTTGAGCTTGTCTCTCTTGAGGACAATCGCTCTCACACACCCAAGAAACCCTCCATGGAGGAAGAAAAGAAAAATGATGGAGCAAAATATTCTATCAATCTGTTGCTTGAGCAAGATCCCACACGACAGAGGGATGAAATGATGGAGATTTATTCCCACATCCTTCAACGCCTGCTGATAGCAACAGGAACGTCTTCATCAAGCGACCACTTTGGAAGCACCTCTCCTTTCAAGGTACATGTTAATTTTGATATTCTTGTATTTGAAGGTCAGATAGATGCAAATGCCCTAGAAAAATGGTTAAATATGCTAGAAGGTTATTTCTTTGTTCACAATTTTTTCGACAGGGAAAATATCACCTTCGCACTCCTTAAGGATCTCCCCCATGTCAAAAATTGGTGGGAAACTTACTGGGAGCGAAGTTCCACAAAGGATTCTGGAATATATGGGGCCAATCCCACTTGGGATTTTTTTGTGGATACGGTCAAGGAACAATATTACCCTGTTTAGAACTATGAAGTCTACATGAGATGGACCATGTTGTGTCAAGAGAGGGGCGAAGCAGTGCTGAAGTTCACCAATACCTTCCATACATTGCGCACCAAGCTAGGTATCAAAGACTCCGAGCAACATTTGGTTCTAAAATACCATGGGGCTCTACACAAATACATCCAAACTGAAATGGATTTTATGGACATCTCATCAATGTGTGTCGCTTAACGATATGTTGTTAAAATCGAGCATAAATTTAAGCACCAGAACAAGCGGGAGTTTAGGTATGTAAATATGCAGCAACCAAAGTATGGTAAAGATGACCCTAACAACCAACATTTTCAGAAAACCAGTCCAAGCCATATGAAAAGAAGGGTAATGGAAAGATGAATAAGGACATTGGAAAATGGTGCGATTTCCACAAAATCACCTGGCACAACATCGATGAATGTCGCTCAAAATAGTCATTGGTGGATGAGATCAAAGACAAGGAGTCGAACCCTGATTCAAAATATGATTCAGAAAATACTGGTAGAAGACAAATCATCGACGCAGACCCCACTGCTATTGTCACGACTGCAACAATTCAACCAGAAGAACCAACAGATCCTGAATAGGGGGAGCACCTTTTCATTCACAGATGTGGGTGAAGGGGACCCCACTGCATTTTGTTGTTGATAGCGGAAGCCAGAAGAACCTCATCTCAGCAGAGGTTGTCAAATAGTTGGGATTGTCGACAACACCACACATTCAACCATACAACATTGGGTGGCTTTGATAAGGATGAGACCTCCATGTCAACCAGTAGTGCCTACTATTTTATGACATCCAACCCTTCAAGGATGAGGTATTATGTGATGTTTCCCCACTGGATGTATGTGATGTTATGTTGGGCCATCCATATGTGTGGAAGCACCATGTTATTTATGAATCTCGACCCCATAGTGTCATTGTTACTCTGGGCGGTCATCTCTATAGGATACCAAAGGTAGTTCCAACTACTATCCCACTTAAACAGTGCCACGAGGTAGCATCTCATACTTAAAAATTCATCTTATTCATAGTCTGTTCAAAAGGTGAATAGAATAACACTACAACCACTGTAGCCTCAATCCAAGCACCTTCTATCCAACAGAAGCAGGTCGAAAAGATTAAAGCAAAGCGTAAGGATTCCTTCTGCACACAATATTCTCATATATCCAGGCTGATTAAAAAGTTCCAACCCTTCCAACCACAAGTTTGTGACAACCTCCAACAAGCTAAGCAACACAACTTCTCCAACAAGGCAAGAAGCTCATCAAGATGCAGATTCAACAAACACTTTTCCCTCTCCCCCAGACACTTAACGCAATGGAGACCATTGCTTCCTAAGGAGGGAGGATTGAGCTAGGTGGATATCGATGGCCACCCACCCATTCCAACTGGCCCAAAATAGTCTTCTGGTAACTTACTATTTTTAGCACTTTTTCGGTTCCTAAACTTCCAGGGCCATTTTGAGGGCCTAAATGAAGTTTTTTTGGGATCGAGCACTTAGATAAAATCCAAAGACTCTGATTGAGCCCCCAAAATGAATATCCTCGTCGATACCTTTCCAACGAGCTATCGTGTGCCCCAAACGAAGATCATATGCCAAAGTTATGCCCTTAGGAAGTTGATACACCAAACTACCCAAAACGGGGTCCACAAAATTGTTGAATTTTCATCTTCCGGGATTAGGATTTTTTATTTTATTTATGTTAAAAATGTCTTTAGAGCCTCATTGTAATCATCTTCTTGCGAATGTGAGTAGCTGTCACACCTCTTCTCAGAGATAAGTTGCCACCATTCTAGCAAGTCTTTCACTCTTTATTTCTACAATTTTGTACATTTCGCTCATTAATAGAAATTGTGTATTACTGTATATCTATGCCTCTTGTTATAAATTTGATATATCTTTGTTATATTATTGGATCTCCTGCAATAACTTTGTATATTTTTGTGTTATATCTCCACTCTCATTTTGTGTTGAAAATAATCTGGATCAACCTAGCGATTCATTTTCCTTAAAACATGAAAGAACTTTGTGTGTTTGAAGTGGCTTGTCTCTTTTTGAATTTGTTGAGAAAACCTTGCTAAATAAGAACAACGAATGAGTTTGGTGATTATCCATGTCTCTAATGAAAATTAGCTCTCTTAACCATGTGGAATCAAGAATCCTTATCCCTTGATATAAAACTAACACCTCTTTCTAGTTATTGGTTGCTTCACCCAATCCCCATGCAAAGCTTATTTTCTTGGTTTCCCTCGGGATAAAAAAACACCCCCCGTATACACATCCATATGGTGGATCTTCCACCCCATCTTTGTTGCAATAGAGATCATGGCCTTGATCAAAGTGTACCTAGCTACTAGGGAGAAAGTATTATCATAAACTCCCTCTTCTTGAGAGAAACCCTTATCCAAAACCGGGCTTTGAACTTCTCCACACTGCCATCCACAACATGTTTGATCTTGTAGATACATTAGAGTCTATCACTAATTTCCCCTTAGGTCGGGGCACAACCTCCCATACATCGTTCTTCATGATAGAAGCATACTCTTCCACCATGGCATCTCTCCACACCTTCTATTGTAATGCCTCCTGAAAGATGGAAGGATCGACCTCTAACAATTCGCTCATCAAAGCCATGTAACTGGAAAATATTTGTGGTGCTCTAATCTCCCTGACATAAGTCCTAGGAGAACCAATGTAGTCATGAGCCTCTCTCAAGGTTTCTAAACCCATCTGGTCTTCCTCCTCCTGGAAGAAGGAGTATCCTAAACTGGTGGAGCCTCTTGCTCCTCATCCTTCTCTGAAGTCTGAGCATCTATACCGGTACCTGTAACATGTGTCTCCTCTTCCTTCTGAGTCTCAAGCTCATGATCCCATGCTATTGTTGGAACAATACCATGATCCTTCTTAAGGGATCTATCCTCCTCAAACTTCACATCCCTCCTGACCATTGTCTTCCTCAATGCTAGGATGTAGACTCAATATGCCTTGGAAGTTTCACTATATCCAATGAAGATCCCCTTCTTAGAAGTGGCCTCGTGCTTCATCCTCTTCTCTAAGGGGACGTGATAGTAGACTAGGAATCCAAATATCCAGAAGTGTCCAATCTCCAAATTCTTCCTTATAAATACCTCCTCAAGAGTCTTCCTCCCCAACACCCTGTGAGGACTTCTGTTCTGTATGTAGACTGCAGTGTTGCAAGCCTCTGACCATAAGAACCTAGGAAAACCCTAATCATACAACATAACCTTTTCAACCCCAACTATGGCTCTGTTCTTCCTTTCTTCCACCCTATTTTGTTGAGGGGTGTATGTAACAGTTAAATCCATGTTTATCCCAACACCTGCATAGAAATCCTGGAAAGCCTTTGAGGTGTACTCGCCTCCATTGTTGGATCTCAGTGTCTTGATCTTTCTTCCCGTTTGGTTCTCCACAAGATATTTGAACTCTTGAAACCAACTAAAGACCTCGTCCTTGGTATTCATGAAATAGATCCATGTCTTCCTGGAATGATCATTGATGAAGGTATCATAATACTCATACCCACTCAAGGATATTGATGAGATGGGCCCACATATGTCTAAGTGTTTCAAATCAAGAATGCCTCATGTCCTGTTGTCACTGTTTGGGAATATTTTCTTGGTATAGTTCCCCATAACACATCCCTTGCATACCTCATGATACTATGTGTTGAAGTCTAGAAGGCTTGTCATTATCTCCTTGATCACTTTGAGTGCTCCATGATGCAAATGCACCATCCTCCTATGCCACATTTCTTCCATGTCACAAGTGTTGTTGACCAATGCTCGGGCTAGCTCAAACTGAATCATATACAACTTCTCTCTCCTGAATCCAATCACTTTGGCTATATTGGAGTCCTTTGGCCTAATTTACACTCTCCCATCCTGGAATGAGACCACATAGCCTCTATCCTCCAAGGCTGAAATGGAAATTAGGTTCTTTGTCATCCCTGAAATATACAACATGTCCTTCATCATAAGTGGCTTCCCGGACTCCCTTTGAAATGTCATTGTCCCATGGATTGTTCATGCCTAATACTTGGAATTATTACCCATCTCAGTGTAGAGGTCCATCTCCTCCTCCTTCAAGCTGGATAATTAATCATGTACTCCAATCATGTGACTAGAGGCACCACTGTCAATGTATCAAACTCCACTGTTGGTTGAAATAGAAATGCATGCAATGAGTGAGAACTCATTCTCAAATTTCACTGCAAAATCATCAACTTCTGCTCAAGCTGAAATTGCCATCTGTGACTTCTTGATTCCCTTCTTCTTGTTTGGGAACTGGCTGGAAAATTTTCTTGGTTTGTGACAAGCAAATCATTTCACTTTTCTTAGGTCCTTCCTCTTTTCACCTTTTGAAGTCTAACCCCAACTTGAGTCCTTATTGGCTCTAGTTTTTCCCTTTCCTGCTAGGGCCAAATTCTCCTCATCCTCAACTTTCGGTTGTTTGGCTCGTGTGGTCCCAAATCGCAGCTCCTCCTAGTGAATTTATCCCATAACCTTTCTTAGTTTGGGAGTTTCTCCCATTCTACCACTCCTCAGAAAAACAAATCCCATTGTTTGGTGAAGCCATTCAAGGCTATCCTCACTATCTCAATCTCATCCATGAATTCCCTTATTGTTTCCAGCTCATCTATGATCTGAGTGAACTTGGTGAGGTAGGATGCAATAGAATCACCCCTATCCATCTTGGTGCTTCTAATTTTCTCTCTAAGCATCATCTTCCATATTTGGTTGTCTGATTGGTACAGTTTGGTAAGAGATTCCCACATCTCCTTGGTTGTCTTATTTCCTGAAAGGTGATGAATGATATGGTCCTTCACCCCATCAATGATAATTATTCTTGCCTTCACAACCTTCCTGATATGAGCAACAAGTGGTGTTGGATCTGTTGGTGGAACTGGAGTTCCCTCAACAAATTCCCATAACCCCTGCTCCTATGGCACCAGATCCATGCACTCTCTAAATGGATTGAAGTTAGAAGCACCCTCCAATCTATCCTCGAACCTCAACCCTGCATTTTCCATCTTAACTACTACCCTAGCTCACTCACCCTCCTAGTTTTTACTCCTGGTTCACACAAAAAATCGACTTGGCTTCTGTATTCTGAGGTTGAGCTCTGATACCATGTTAAACTTTAAACTCAACAATAGAATTTTACTTGCCAATAATTTAACTACCCATATTTTAAATAAATGTTGATATAAAACTCTGTAAACTATGCCGAAAATTACAATTGAGTTTTTAACCAATTTTCACAACAGAAAATGAAACCGAGCACAAAAATACACAAAATAAATTTACCCTAGAAACCCTAGTGCGGGGAAAACTAGCTAAGAGGGGATTTTTATTGTGGCTTCAGAGGAAATTACAACAATAATAAAAATAAAATTTCTTACAAAGACACCTTCCAAGCTATAAATTTAACATAAATAAAATCCAAGTTTCTCTATGTGAATCATCCTAGAAATTTTTTTATAGTGAAAATGGTAAGATGAATTGCTTAGAGAAGAAAAAACACTAGGACCGATGCTCTGATACCAAATGTCGTGTTATGAATGCTTAAAATATCATAACAGAACATATGTACACACCATGTACACCATTGTGAGTGTGGATCACAACTCCAAGATAGATGAGTTATACAATGACTTCTTAAATAATAGGAGAACCTCCTTCAAATAACCAAATACCTTTGTACATCACAATTCACTTGTCTCTAATAATGAATACATGATCTCTATATATACCTATTCACACCTACACATGAGGCCTCTTTACTATTAGGCCGACCCTATTACATATATATTTACACATTGCATGTACATTTAGCCCCATATGCCCCCCCTTGGGGTCATATCATATACATTTAACCCTATATATGCCCCCCTTGGGTCATAACATTTCACAACTGTTGCTTTGGTAGATATGTTACTTTGTTGAAAAATGGCTCTATTCTCGGCAAAACCAAATTTTCCAGTGTATGAATTTATGCATTGCTAGCAATGGTTTTTTTAAAATAGGCTTATTATGGAATGCTCTTGCATAATTCTTGGTCCAGAAAGTAAACATTTCATTCCAAGGGTTGGGGAGAACAATTTCGTGCTCAATTTCCATAAAAAAAAAATTCTAAACCAATTTTGAAAAAAAAATAGTCAAAGAAGAGATGGTGTTGGGTTTCAACCTTTGAAGCACACAAACCACACATTAAAGGTCATTAGATTCCATTCTTTTGTAAATTTTTTGTTGTACAAAGTTTCCCATGAACCATTATCCAACAAAAAAAGTGATTTTAGGCAACACATCACTCCAAATGTGCTTCTAGATTCTCGACAAGACAATATAGGAAGTTTCATGGGCTAAGATATGTACCTTGACTTAACCATGTAATCAATTGTCCCCAACCTATATGATCAAGGGAAGATTTATCCACAAGGGCACAACCACGGAGGATAAAATATAATAGCTTCAACTAGGGAATAAGATGGGATGGATGGGAGCACGCCTTCCATTCAACCAACACTCATTGTCATACTCATCCCAAAGAGATAGGTCAAATAACGATGTGATTCATTGAGAAGTTAACCAATCTCTCAGTCCAAAGCGCTCATGTCTAAGCTTGAGGGGAGGCTTCCCAAGGATGTCGTCATTCTAGATATTGATTTGCTTATGGTTCTTGGGAACCCATGTGATTTGGGATTGGATTAAAGGGGAAAATGATTTATAGAGTTTCCATATTGGAAACCATTCCCTCCTTCCAAATGATGATCCAAGCATATTTTCTTGCTACCATGAAAGTATTTCTTTAGTATAGTATTTTTCCACTAGTGGGATTTCCCTGTTATTAAGTGCTGAAGGACTTTGGCTCCCAATGCAATATTCATTAGCAAAGGGTCTTTTACCACGATACCTCCATCATCTTTAGGGGACCTCACAATTTTCCAGTTCACTAAATGAAACTTCTTTGTATTATATTTTCCTCCTTGCCATAGAAACCTATGAATTTCTTTCACTACTCACTGGATTATGCTAGATGGAGCTAGCATAGATGAACTTTGAAAGGTTGGAAAAGTATAAATCATTGACTTGATTAGAACTATCCTACCTGAAAAGTTCAACTAGTGAAACCCCCATTGCTTCATTTTACCTTTAATTTTCCTAGTTATACATTTCCATCTAGTGAAGTTAGATTACTTACACATATCGAGATCCCTAAATACCTAAAGGAGGACAAGGATGAAAAACAAGGAAATTCAAGTATTCTATAAATAATTTGAAGTTTATGAGAGATTGTGTGCCACCCATAAACAAGACTTTTCTCAATGTTTATTTTTCCACCAAATGTTAATTTTTTGTAGCTTTGGACATGTATTATCGCATGGCCCTGGGTGTTGGGAACGCGAGAATCGTCGTGGGCACCGCATCACACTTTTGGTTTGGTGAAAACCCCCTTGGATTTGAGTGGGGGCTTCATGGGTTTGGTGATGGGATTTGTGAGCTTGTGTTGGGGCTTCACACCCACAAGGAAAGCCTAATTTGATGTTGACTTGTGGAGGGGATTCTATGGTGACCTCTAAGGATTGTATATAAAGGAGAGAGGTCATTGTGACATTACATATCATGTAGAGTGTGTGGAGACATGATGGATCTAGCATAAGTGAGTCTACACTTTTGCTAGGAGGGTTGGTGATATCAATAAAGGGGAAGTCTGTAAGGTGGCGAATTTGGCCCAAGAGAGAGAAGCGAAGGTCGCACGTGTGGAGAGAAATTTTCATACCATACGTGGTTTACATGAGGACAAAGTGTGTATATACATGGGTTGCATACAAACGATTCGTGTATAGGGTATATGTGGTTTGTAAGAGAGAAAACAAGGTATGTACGTGGGTTGCTAGTTCATGAATCATGTATCTGAAGTTTTTGGGTAGGTACAAATCCGTATAGGGTGTCAGGCGACGTCGACAGGACGTACAGGTGGTCTACAACAGATTCGTGTGGAGAGGAGATTTCCATATTTTTCTTAGGTTTGGTTTTATGATTTGTATGGTCATTAGAGAACAAGGTTGTTCTCAGTTTTGGTGACTTTGGAGGGCAGGGTTTTCCTAATATTTTGGTGATATTGTATTGGCTGGGAGGGCTGGTTTTTCCCTCAAGATTTCTGATGTTAACAATATTACATAACATAATTACTGTGTCTCTTGTGTATTTATTATTCATCTATGATCTTGTTGTTTTAGCTGCATATGTTTTCATTCACTAATTTCAATGTAAAGTTGTTCATTGATAGTTAGATTACTAGGAATCAATTTGTAGATCTGAAATTAGTCACATAGAGTTGCATGTAAAAATTGACATGGTATCCGAGCTTGGGATCTGAAGACAAGGGGATAATCTTTGAGAAACATTTGGATACAACAATGGAATATTATTGTTCTTGTTATTGTTTTGGGCATGTCACATGTTACAAATTTGAGGGAGTTGAGGAGTTAGCTCTGAGAGGGAGTTACAATTACGGTTGCAAGTGGAAACACGTTAGATGGTCTCTGGTTTGAGACATGGAACACACTATCCAAATGAGGAGTTGTGGGCTATTTCAGCTCGATGGTGTGGCAAGTTGGGAGTTTTGATGGATTGGCAGAGAGCTCAGATCACAACAGTATGTTGTGTTGCAGATTTCCAACCCCGTGGATGGACTTCTGGTGACTTGTCATGGTGAGTTACAATGGGTGCATCTCAGGTGATTTGGCGCAAACGAGATGGATTCAAATGTTTAGTAGGTTGATGAGATAGAGTGTTTATTGGGCTGGAGAGTTTCACATTGTCGAGGTATGATGATGTATGAGGTATTTGACCTAAGAGGATGAGGAAACTTGCCGAGATGAGTTGTGGTGGCTTAGATTTGAATAGACTAAGTTTCAAACAACAAATTGGGACTATTCAGACGACGACACAAGATCAATGGTAGCATATGCAGACACAAAGAGTTTTTGGTGACTTGGATGATGGACTGGGGTAGAAGTTCATTGGATGGTCATGACTTGGGGAAGCAAGATGCTTGCCTTGGAGGATTGCATGGTTCTTATCTAGTGAGAGCCACCGACACATGATAGGGGCACATGATTTGTTCATGAGTTTCACAATGTTTGACTTAGGTATGTATGAGGAGCTTGGTAGGAGGACTAGGCATGTAGTACAAGGATCTGGGATATGCCATATGGAGTCAGGGGGTGTGTTGCGAGTGGAAAATGTGCTATGGGTGTGAGGAGTGTGTTCTCACCCTCATGGATTGAGGAGTATGACTATGTAGTGTTGTTCTGAGATGGAAAAGTGTTATTTCATGTTGAGTTGGGCTTCCTAGGTTTTGGGAACCTTTTGTGTAAGGGATCTATGCACGAGAGATGTTTCCAGGGTTTGAGAGGACATGGACTGATTATATCCAGGAGGAGACTCGGTTGGTGTCCAAGGAGGATACAAATGGTTTGAGTGTCATGACTATGGTCATTTTTCTTCACAATGTCCACACTGGAGGGGAAGGGGAAGAAGGAAAAATGAATCAACAATAGAGGTTGATGAGGTTGTAGACAGATTCCAGAGGGAGATCTTGTTGGTCTCCTCCCTTTCAGGTACAATCTCCAGTAGGGAGACTTAGTTGGTGGATATTAGAGCATTTTTCCATATGACACGTGTTAGATAGTTGATTGACACTTTCACATATACAAGCTCAGACTTATGTGTGGAGCTTGGCACATGAGTCAAGCATGAAATATGATGATATTGTACAATATCACTATGATTGGAGTCATGAGAGGCGTTGAGGGTGTCAAATGTGTTATGGGTGCTAGAACACAGGAGGAGTGTTCTCTCAGTCTCATAGATTGAGAGAAATGGGCACCACATGTTATTTTGAGTTAGACAGGTGTTGTTTATTCCCAAAGGATATAGCTTTAGATCAACAATTGTTCTTGGAGTTAGAGAGGGCCAACCTATGCGTGTTGTGACCAACAGGAGTAGAGACATAGGTATAGGGGGAGAAGGTAGCTCCGTGAGTGGTGAGGAAAGTGGCCCCACCAGTAGTACTGGCTCATAGGGAGCCATATTTCATAGGCAGTCAACCCTCATGATCTAGTAGGGAGGAGTAGCCTCCCAAGATTGTGTAAAGGATAGTGGATAGGGAGAATGTAGCTCTAAAGGTTGTGTGGAATCAAAGGGAGTCAGGAGACTCGGAGGGAGTTAGGAGGCTCAAAGGGAGAGTCAGTTTCTCAGTGGGAGACAACCTTCAGGTCCATATCAGAGAGAGTCATCTTCCAAAACTGTCATACGTATGTCATGGGTTGATATGGCCACACATGAGGTTCATAGGCAGGAGGCTTCTAGGAGAAAGGTGTCTTCCAGGATGGGATCATGTCAGACATCAGTATTTGCTTCGGTGACAAGGGGAGAAACCAATCAAATAGATTGGAGAGAAACTATGGTAACGAATCCATGAAGGGAGATAGTGCTACTTTCAGGTGATGATGGAGGATGGAATGCCTCCCTTTCTATGAGGGAATGTTTATTCTTTGGTAGCATTGAGATGCATTCTCACTTGTGGATTGTGGTGATAATACCTTCCTTGCTAAGAGGGAGTGTTGATTTTTTGTATCTTTGAACATGTTTCTCACATGGCCCTAGGTGTTGGCCAACATGTGAGAATCATTGTGGGCACCACATCACACTTTTGGTTTGTTGAAAACCCCCTTGGATTTGAGTGGGGTCTTCATGGGTTTGGTGATGGGATTTGTGGGCTTGTGTTGGGGCTTCACACCCACAAGGAAATCTTAATTTGATCATGAATTGTGGAGGGGATTCTATGGTGACCCATAATGATTGTATATAAAGGAGAGAGGTCACTGTGACATTACATATCATGTAGAGTGTGTGGAGACATTATGGAGCTAGCATAAGTCAGTCTGCACTTTTGCTAGGAGGATTGGTGATCTCAACGAAGGGGAAGTCTACAAGGTGGTGAATCTGGCGCAAGAGAAAGAAGCGAAGAAGGTCACACATGTGGAGTGAATTTTTGTACCATACGTGGTTTGTAGGAGGACGAAGCGTGTATATACACGGGTTGAAGAAAAACAAATTGTGTATAGGGTATACACAGTTTGCAGGAGAAAAAACATCGTATGTACACGAGTTGTCAATAAGTGAATCACATATCTTAAGTTTCCAAGCAAGTCCAGATCCATATAGGATGACAGGTGACTTCAGTAGGTCACACAAGTGGTTTACAACAGATTCGTGTGCATATGACAGGTTGTTCTCAGTTGGTGACTTTGGAGGACGAGGTTGTCCTCAGATTTTGGTGATATTGTATTGGCTGGGAGGGCTGGTTTTCCCCTCGTGATTTTTTATGTTAGCAATATTACAAAACATAATTATTGTGTCTCTTTTGTATTGATGATTCATTTCCGATATTTTTGTTTCCATTGCATATGTTTTCAGTCAATAATTTCAATGTAAAGTTGTTCAATGATAGTTAGATCATTCGGAAGCAATTTTCAGATATGAAATTAGTCACATAGAGTTGCATGTGAAAATTGACACCAAAAGCATTCATAGATTGACCTGGAATACTCTTAAATCACTCAACAATATGGTTGATTCTCCTCCCATAAGAAGGGTATCATTAATGAAATGCGAGTGATTTATCTCTTTAACTCATCGTGCAATGCTAATTCCTTGGAGGCGACCTATTAATATTTTGTGTTCTAGTTTTCAACTTAAATAATCCACCATGATTATGTAAAGCAAAGGAAAGAGAAGACAATCTTTTCTAATTCCTCTTTTTCTTTTAAAGAATGTGGCGGGCCTTCCATTCACTAAAGGGGCAATCCAAGGATTGTTGATACAATATATCACCTAGAAAATAAAGGATTCATCAAAACCAAATTTTCTCAGGACTTCGAAGATAAAGGAGTTTTTTCCCAATCAAATGCATTTGTCATATCCATATTTATTATCATCCCTTTTTCTTTATTTGTCCTTCTTGTATGGATTTCTTCCTATAGCAATAGTACATTGTCTACGATTTGTCTTTTATGCATGAAACCACCATGTTTGTTAGAGATAATTTTGGGTAGAATATTTTTCAGTTTGTTTGTCAGGATTTTGGTTAGTGTTTTGTAAGAAGAATTACACAAAGAAATAGGGTGGAATCTAGAGAAAAAATAAGGGTTTACTTCCTTAGGGATTAAAATAAGAAAAGCTTAGTTTGTACTTGCCCCAACAACATGCATAGCATAAATGAATGGAGAATCCATCCAGACCCAGATCTTTGTCTAGTTCAGGTCCCTAAATGGTGATAATATTTCACCTTATTCTATATCCTTTGTTAATTATGTATTCTCTTTCGGTGTGATCATCAATGGAATATATTACAACATTGTTGTGATGAAATATTGGTCGAACTCTCTTCGTCTTTATACATAGACTCAAATTAAGATCATGCTTCTTCTTTAATAGTTGAAAAATCATTAAGGTGTGTGCCATCTTCAAGGTGTATTTATTTTACTGATTTTTTCTTATCTCTTGCTATGGTTTGTTTATGAAACAAGGTTGTAGTTTTTTCACTAGATTTCAACCATAGGCCCCTAGAATTTAGTCTCCACATCTCCTCATCCTCTGTATTTTATTTATCAATATTGCTACATATCTCTCTTTCCTTCAAAAGAATTTTCTTGGTGATCTTTCCTTCCTCCATTTTTTCCTGAACAGTTCCAAGCTAATTTTGTAGATCTAGCTGACTTTGTGTAGGGAAAATGAATAAAGATTTGGCCCAATATTTTAATGCTAACTTTATTTCCTTTGGCTTAGATTCCCACACAAAGGATGGGGAGCTAGAAATTGCACTATTCCACATTTTAGAGATTACTTCCATGGTTGATGGATCATTGATCTATAGGGGACAAAATCTAAAATGGATAAGACCAATGTTATGGGATTGTCGAAAGGAAATCAAAATATGCCTATGATATCAAACGATGGAAGGGAAGATAAAAAAAAATTATACTTCGTTTCTTGAGGAGGAGATTGCTATGAATAAGGAATCCAACTAACCTTTCCACTATATGGCTTGCCCCCAATATCCTATTAGTCCAGGTGGCTATATTTCCGTCTCGATGGTTTGATAGCAATGAGATACCAATATGCAATTAGATATTCCATATTTTCCCTAAAGGGATCTCTTATGATGTTCCCTCCTTTCTTTTCGTTATTGGATAAGGTCACAATGAAATCTTAAACCACTATGCTATTTTCAACAACTTTTGAGTCCTTTAGCATTTTCAAAGAATGCCAACCTTCCCCCTCCTCCTTGTAATGAGATGGGATATATACATTAAAAACATGAAATTTCATACATGTCATTTAATTAATAAGGTGAGTGTAAACCCAATGCTATGTGTTTCGAACATATTCCAAATTTACCACTATGTTGTCCCATAGAGTGCATATTCCTATTGAATCTCATCTTGCTCTCATTGTTGCACCTTCAGTATTTTTCCACTTTTTTTTCCCAATCTCTAACATCTTCGTCTCTTCTACCTTAGTCTCCTGGATGAGGAGTATGGATGGCTTTGAAAATATAATAATGTCTCTAAGTTATTTCTCTTTAAACTTGTTTCCCATACCTCTACAATTTCAGGAGACTGGATTCATTATTTCACTGACGAGGGTTTAGATCTACCACCTAAGAGACCTTCTAGTGGCACTTGAGATCTTGAAATTTTGAGCGAATGTAGTTTTTCTTCTTCTCCCAAAGAACTTCAGATTGTGGTTTGAATACCTATATTTTTTTCTTTATTGGCTACCTCTTCCCTTTTACCATTTGTTGGTTTTTTCCCCACCTTATTTGGGACTCGATCTTGTTCTATGTCCTCCTCTTTAATACGTTGTTGGGATTTCTTTCTAGTCATTACTCCACTAGTTTGAGGGTGAGATCAATTAGGCTCATGATCAATTTTTTCTTGCCTATATGTAATGAGGTATTTTATTGAAGATAAAAGGTGTTAGGACCTATCTTCTAAGGCTTCAGAAGTTAACACCACTACTACAATTTTTGTAATCTCTCTTATTGTATAAGAATAACTTTTTGTAGTAAAAGTATGGTTATTGAATATGCTATTTTCAAGACAATAATTTATTTGATTTTTTTCTTATGATGCAATTAAAAGAATGCAATATATCTATATGTTGATACTGAGAGGGGGGTGAATCAGCATCAAGTACAATTTAAAAACTTTTTCAGCTTATACTTAAACCATTCAACTATATCCAATGAGCAATGAATAATAGTATAAGAGTTACACCAATACATCACAATACACCATGCACAATATATGAGAAATAATCAATAGTTATTGTTCAAGGGAAGTAATGACTTCCAAAGGTAGCTACAGCTTCCAAATGTAAAGGGAGGGATAAACATCCAAGAGGAAAATACAATCCTCCAATATCAAGAGAGATTTGAACTCTCCATCCTTGCCCCTTCCTTCCACCCAAGAATATATGAGAGATAATAAAACTTTACATTAAATCATCACCATCAACCAATCATTACATAGAACCTAATAATGCTTCCTGAGACTTCTTCAATTTCTGCAATTCTTCAATTCTTGGAGTACTCTAATCCTGTAGATAATACTACTCAATGTATTCTCTGAAACTCCTCCAATTTTCACTACTTGAATCCTCCCCAAAAAGAGGTTATAGAAAGAATGGTAGACTTTATTCAGTTCTGGTCTATTCAGAAGACCCAACTTGTATAGAATGCACCGCACTCAATATTTAACATCCGATTCTGAAACTCATACACAAGAAACTTCAGTCCATACTATTTCCAATGGAAGTGGTCCCACTTCATTTGGATTTTGTATGAAGAATTTATGATTGTTTTACCTGGAACACCTGTTTATTGACTAGCTTTAGGACTGGTCACAAACCCTATCTTCCACATAGTGCATCTCCATAATTATAGAGAATCAAGAGCTAAATTTTTTACCAGAGGCACCTTGATATGTCTTCTCAATACCATAGTGATTTCACCATATGAATCGTTGTAGAAAAAAAATTATAGCAAAAATGGTAAGATGACCTGAAAATAACATACCTTAGAACACATCACCAAAAGACTTCATCCTCCCTTGAAATCCGGCCTTCTTTACTTCTTATTTCCTCTGAAATTCGAATTGTATCAAAGTGAATGTATAATGATGCTTATTTATACCATTTATGTCACTTCATTTTAACATTAGGACCGACCTGACACTTTCTTATTTTGTAATTCTTTTCTTTAATTATCTTCAGGGCCTACATGTACTTCCTTCTTCAATTCACTTTGTCATCTTCAAAATTTCATTTCTCCTCAACCATGAGGATCCACGTGACGTGCCACATACCAC